>JARHVA010002256.1:1865000-1872500 GCA_037957365.1 Torreya grandis | reverse complement strand
GTCATTCCTTATCCTATATATTTATTTCATAGCTTGTTCCAATGTTTAGAGCTCTTGGTCATGAGAAAATATCTCTTGTTTTGCTTCTTCTTCCATAGTCTTTTCTTCAATCAATTCCTCTTCTACTACAGGTTGATCTACCAGTCTCAACTTTTATTCTATGTACCTAGTGTGTTTGAGGAGATCCATGTATTCCTCAATGAATCTAGATGGTTTGGGTGACTATACTTCTTCTTTTTGGGTAGATTCCTCTTCAGTAGACCATTCTACAATCCCAAACACATTAGGGTTCTTTCAAATTCTGGGATCTTTCTTTCCTTTTTCATTCTCACATATATCTATGGGTGAGGAGGCTATAGTTGTCTTTTGTTGATTAATTCTCTAATATCTTCTAGGAAGAGGTCTCCTTCTTGATACAAAGAGTTTCTTTTCTTCAAGTTTCATCTTCTTTTTATGAGGGGTGGCTGTTGGAACTTATTCTTCCTATAAAACAATTGATAGAATAACTTCCTCTTCCCTATAAGAAACCATTGTGGAAGAATCAATCTTTGGTGATCAGACAATTGGAATAGTGGGAGAAGGAATATTATGCTTAGTTTGTGTGGGTGGACTATCTTCCTCTATGTCATCAAGAGATAAGACTAGTTTCCTTCTCTTTCTACCTGTATCAATTTTAGATGGACCCTCAATAGCTACGAGCTATCCAGTAGTACTAGTGCCTATAGTATCTTCTTGGGTAATATATTGGGCCTACTCTTCAAGAAAATCCTCCTCATTATTTCCCTCTTCTTGCTGAGGTTCAACATTCCCTAACGTTAGAAATTGTTCCCAACTAAGGTCAAGTCTAATATTGTTTATTCCATGTTTGGTTATCAACCATATTAGGCAATGATGAGACAAGGATTTCCCAATCAACTTATGGTACTCTTTGGACATAATTTTTAAAATGTTCCATAGGTGATTTGGAACATTAATAGTCCTATCATTCTTTAAGTGATTCAAAAATTTGAACTGGAGAGTATAAATTAGAGAGTGCTTTCCTTCACAAGTTATATATCTAATAATGTATGAGGTTATTTCCCTCTATGATATAGGTAGGTTGAGTCTTTCCACACCACCTTTATATAATAAAATCCTTTCATCTCCCTAAAAAAATTACTATATGATTTTTGACCATTTTTTTTGTCTTGCCAGTTCTCTCGTATACTTGGAAACCTAGTTACTTGGCTTACCAATTCTTCAGTAACTGAAAATGTGATGCCATGTATAGTAGCTTGCTCTCTTGTAAATGATCTTGTAAATTTCATAACAATGGGTTATAAGAAATGTTATAATTTCTAAAAATAATTGGTCCATCTAACTCTATTCAATATAGCCTAGTTGGCTGGGTCTCCTTGAAGTTGCCTATGATTTGTGGGTTCCCTTCTCACAACTGACCCTCCCATTCTATTATGTTTAGATTTCTTTCAATCCTTTCAACTTAGAACTGGTAGTACACTCTATTTAAATTATAAAATTCTACCTATAACAAAGCAAGGTTTGTTTAATAATGGCATTTTGTGGTTGTAGGCTATAGGTTACAGGTTGTAGGTTGTAGGTTTCAGGTTATGGCATGCTTCAGCTTTGTGTGAATGGTTGTACTTGCAAGAAAAAATAATGAAAGTGATTTTTTTACCTATAAGTTATTATGGAATATAATCCCATATTTATGGATCTTATAGTGCATGGTATTATTTCCCATAGCATTCTCCCCTTCCCACATGAGCTATCACTTGTTCCCAAGTGACATGAAATGAGTAGGACATAAGAGATAGAATGGGGTCATGATTAGGGATATAAGTGTGGGGTAAGACATCATCATGTGGGTTGAAGTGTGAGGTTGAGAGGTATTAATTAATGATGTGTTAGTTATTTAATATGATTTTCAATATCATACATGCTATATTAAAATAATAAATACTTTTTGATGATCAAAATATATGATGTACCTTTTTAACAGTTTATCTAGAGTTATGTCAAAGATTTGCATGTTAGTGTTTACATGCGAGTGGTTGATAGAATGCAATGATTTTGCTAATAGTTATAACTAGACTTAAGTGGGAACCTTTTGAGTAATTATGAGATCATAGGATGTTAGGTTTCCATGGTGCCCTTAGCTCACCTGCATGTAATCATGATAGCCTACATGAAACTGGAATAGGGGTCTTAGAGTTGAATGAGAGATTATTTCCATTTTACCATAATGTGGTTACTGTAGATCTATGATATCTAAGGTAGATGCTATATGAACATGAATGAGGGTAGATAAGGGTGTTATTGCTTTCTTCCTCTACATGAACCTATTAATGATTTATCTCTTTGTTGTCTTACTCCTTGTGGATGTTATGCCTAGTAAATTTTGTCTTATTATTCAGGGGTGGGCCTAAACAAGGTTTTGAATTTTCTACTCTAATCTTTCTTCACTCCTCTTCTATCTTAGCTGGTGTCTTTTATGTATTTCTAAAAATATCATAGCCAAGGAAAAAGCTTAGAGTATGGGAAGAACTATCTTGTATGTGGTTAGAGAGGTGTTAGGGTGTACCTATAGCAAGTAGAGGTGGTACCCATAATAACTGAAAAGTTATGCCCAACTATGGTGAAAGTGCTCAAAATAGCTACAAAATATCCCATAACAACTGAAGGGATACCTTTGTTAATAAAGTTACCTATAGTAATGGTGAGGGAGGTTCTTGCAGAAGCCACAGAATAGCCTGTGGCAACTGGAGGAAGAATAGTTTTGCTCAAAATGATTGTTTATTTTTCATTTCTCTTTTTACCCCTAAATAGTTAGTAAGTTATTTTTCTATTTATACCCATTTTATAGTTTTGGATAGCCAATAGGCTAGTTTTTTACCTAGAAACTACCAACAATTCCTAAAAAAATATTTCATTATTGGGGTTTTTTTAAAACTCTAATTGCTACCTATAGTATAATGTTTATTTTGGGTCCTTACCAAGTCAACAGTGAGGGTGATTGGTTAAGGACCAAGTGAAGGTCTCAATCTTCATTCAAGAAGAGGGCTAGGATGTCCTCATCTCCTTCTTCATCTATGTGTTGGCTAGTTCTCTTAGGTGAGACATCATGCTAATCCAACACATCATTGTATCCATTTTGTAATTATGTGTGTATGTGATTGGTAAAATCCTCTTGAGAGAGTGATTTTTTGTACAACTTTAGTCTATGGTCATTAATTAGTAGATAAAATCTTATCAGATCAATGGTTTGAAGTTGCGCTGCTCCATTATCATAAACATGTTCAATCTCAAATGGACCAAGCTATCTGGTCTAGATTTTGCCCTTGTGATCCTTGTATTTGGAATAGAAAAGAATGGCCCAATCTCCTACATTGAATTGGCTAGTCTTAATATACCTATCATGTCATCCAATTCACTAGTGTTGTGTAAGTTCTATTTTCTACAATGCCTATTATTTGTATTCATCTAAGGCATTTAGTTGTATAAGACTTTATTTCTATGCTTCAGATATATCCATCCCAAGTGCTAGTGATGTTTGTAAAGTATTTTTCTCAAATTTAATTGGAAAGATAGGTTCTTACCATATACCAACTCATATGGGATGAATCCTATAATAGTCTTCCACATGATTTTATAAGCCTAAATAGCTTTAGGAAGTATAGCTTCCCAATCTTTATGGGACATACTAAAAATCTTGGTTTAAATATTTTCTAACTCCCTGTTAGTAACTTCCACCTGTCCATTGGACTGTAGATTATATGGAGTTGATTTCTTATGCCTAATATCATATTGTTGGATCAAAATAGTAATTAAACTAGCAGTGAATTGGGGTCCTTGATTAGTGACTATTTTTCATGGCACACCATATCTTGTGAATATTTATTCATATAGGAAAGTTGTCACCTTCTCATCCCAAGCGTGTGTAAGAGCCTTTACTTCCACCCATTTAGTTACATAGTCAGTACATATAAGGATGTACTCTTTTTTATTATATTTTGGATCAAAAGGTCCTACAAATTTTAGGACCCATTTTTAAAATGATTCAAGCATCATTTCAGGCTATAAAGGCATCTCATCTTAACATGTAGGTCTCCCCATACACTAACATATGTCATAATGAGTAGTATAACTTATTTCATCTTTATGGATTGAGGACCAATAATATCCTATATTCAAGATTTTTACTATTGTACACTTAGTTATAAAGTGCCTTCCACAGGGTTCATCATGGCAATCTTTGGGAATATCTAGAACTTCATCTTCTTTGAGACATCTTCTAATGATGGATTCATGCCCAATATAGAAAAGGAATCTGAATAGACATGAATACCTACCACTTTTTTGAATCAAATCTCTTTTTTATTTAGGGAGGAAGTGTTGTAGAAGTAATCCTATGGCAAGGTTATTAGCAATATCAACATACCAAGGTGTGGTAAGGGTAAGGAAGAATAGGTGATCATCTATAAATGAGTCATCCATTATGTTATCTTCTTGAGAGGACTGTAGGCATGATAAAAAGTCAGCCATGACATTGTCCTTACTAGGCTTATTATAATCATTAGATCAAATTATTGTAATAAGAGCAGACATCTTATCACTCAACTAGGGATAGCTAGTTTGTGAATATGGAAGGGAAGCTTTCAATCATGACCATGCAAAATAGGGGTGGTGATCAATAATTCCTTTAATTATTTGAAGGCTATATCATAGGCAGGAGTCCATATGAATTCAACATATTTAGTTAGGAAAGTGAAATGGTGCTGCTACTTTGCTAAAATTATTGATAACTATCTTATAATAACTAGCATGTCCTAAAAAAAAATTGACATCTTTCTATTTTCAAATAACAAGAAGATTTTTTATGATACTAATTTTTATAGGGTCAACATTAATTCTTTTAGTAGATACATGGTGACCTAAGACAATGCCTTCTATCATAATCATTTAGAATTTTATATGACTTAAAGGCAAATGGTGATCCTAATAGTGTTGTATCACTTGATCCAATTTCTTTAGGTACTCATCAAATGTTTTTGCATAAACAGTGAAGTCATCCATATAGATTTCTACACATTCATTAGCCATATTTGTAAAGATACTCAAGATAACCCTCTAAAATGTTGTAAGAGTGTTACATAGCCCAAAAGATAATACACCATAAGCATAATTACCCTAGGGAAAATTTAAGGTTGTCTTCTCCTGGTCCTCAAGAGCAATGCTAATCTGGTTATAACCACTGAAGCCATCTAGAAAGACAATATTTTTTCTTGCTAGTGTGTCTAACACTTGATCAATGAAGGGTAGAGGAAAATGATCCTTTTTGGTTGTTGCATTAAGTTCTCTGTAATATATTCATACATTCCATTCTTCATTTTTCTTTGATACAATTACTAATGGTGAAACCCATTCACTATTTGAGATGGGATATATAAATCCAACAGTCAGGAGTTTTTGCAATTCCACTTTGACTATTTTTCTAATAATTGGATTCATCTTATGTTGTGGTTGTTTGATTATTTGGCACTATTTTTTGATATAGATATGATGTGCACATGTTTCTAGGTTGATTTATTTCATATCATCATAATTCTATGCAAAATCACATTGGTTGGCATGCAACATGTTGACTAGGCACTTTTCCTCATTTGACTCCAACTTGATATTAATAAGTAATATTTTTCTTAAACATATTTTAATTTTTCATTAGAGTGCTTTCGTCATTTCTATATTTCTAATAGATTTGGTTTGGCTATAGCTATGAGGAAACAACTAGTGGAATATTTTCTGTATAGATGCATCAAAATTATTTTCTTCTTAGAGGTTGGAAAATTGGCACTCAACACATTGCAAGTGGTTAAGATCTACAGAGGGAGTTTGGTAATTATTTTGGAGAACATTAGAGAGAGTTGCATCTTATTCTTGATCAGCCAAGGTGCATGCATTATCTATGATAAATGCAAAAATACAGGGAGGTTTCTCTACCTCATCTTCTTCAGCCCATAATATATGCTCTAGTGCTAAGGCCAACTTTGTTGGGGGATAAGGACCAACTTCTTAGTGTGGTTTCCATTGGAAATCAACATGTCACTTGATTTATAGCTAATGAAGGCATCAATTGTGGAAAAACAAGGTCATCCTTAGATAAGAGGATATCCACAAAATTAGACTCTGGATGTAGTACAATGAAATCTATAAGATACTCCCAAGAATCTATAGTAATGATAAGATCTTAAATGACTCCTTGTCTGACTGTAGACCTATCAGCCATTTGTAGCATTGTAGATGTGGGATGAATATTATTAAACTATAGATTGTTCATGGTTTTAGTTGTTATTACATTTATTACATTCCCTAGGTCTATCAATGTATTAGACAACTATTTATCATGGATCTGGACTATTACTACTCGGCATCCTAGATCTAAATATGTTTTTGGCAGGATGGTTCCCAACATAATGTCTGCTACTTAGCCAATCACATGCACTATATTGGGATCCTTCTTCTTCCTTCCAAGTTTACACAGACATAATTCTCTAACAATTTTAGAATATATGGGCACATTATTGATGGCCTAGAAGAGGAAAATTTTAACACAGAGATTTTTTAGCTATCCTATGAAAACAAATTTAGGCTCAATTACATGGCACTGAAGGGTAATATGTTCTATAAATGATGGCATTGTTTCATCAATAGATTTATTTGATGATTCAAAGAGTTCCTATGGTGGTGAAGGTGGGTTAGCATGATCTTTTAAATTTTATTAATCTGACTCCATTATTATGGGTGGGATTGGAGGTGGCAAAACCTCCCTAAATGTAGGTGAACTTCACTAATGTTCACCATATATACCAGGTACTAGACAGGTTTAGTAATAAATGTTAGTTGAACTAGCTTATTTTTAGGGTTTTACATGTGTTGGGTAGAGAACTGATTAGGCTTGGGTGTAGCTTATGTATTAGGTATAAGAGTAGGAGGTTGTTTTTATTGTTATGGAGGGAATCCTCCTTGATGGTTTCCCTAGGGATGATTAGATATCCAAGCTATTGCCATTGGTTTGTGAAGGGTGGACCTTAGGGTGTTTTCCAATCTTGTATCCAAGGTGGGGATACATTTTATGGAGGCTACTAGGAGGTGGTGGGGTAGCTTGTCTAAGGTGGTTTCCATTTGGAATTAGGAGGTATTACATTCATCCATAGACTAGTCTAGTTAACAGTAGTATTTATAAATTGTGAATTAAAGAAGGTAGAATTTGAAAAAGGTATATTTTTTCCCATATTTGGATAAGGTGGTTATTGAACCCAAGGCTTTCTTTATGCAACATGGAAAACCTGGTCCCTATCTCCTCCTACAACATGTAGCTTTACTATTTTTGGTTCTTCAAATATGATGTTAGCTACTTTAGTCTAAACCTCAGGACACCTATTATCTATTTTCCTCTTCTTATAATCCAGACAATATATGGTCAAAGATTGATCCGAGGCTACT
>JARHVA010002256.1:1727500-1857500 GCA_037957365.1 Torreya grandis | reverse complement strand
TTTCAAGTACACTATGCATATCATGAATTCATAACTCATATTATATGATACTAGATAACTCTTTAAGTATCAATATTGTTCTTCATAGTGTTATAGTCACATTACTACAATAATAAAACTAGTTATTAGTTTTGAAGTAGTTGTTACAAACTATTATAATCATCTAATCAATGTTTTATCTTCCCAAGTTGTATATTTATAAATTATTCTATTATTTGTTATAATTGAAACATATATATTCTAGGAAGTAGGTAGACATCATACATTTGATATTTTGGATCTTGAATAGAACTATTTTATAAATTTTGTAAAACAACCTTATAGTTATAGATCTAATCTAGTGTCCATTCTTTTTCTGTCTCTCCCTTGTCTTGTTACACTCTAATATATCCTTTGTCCTTTATCATTAAATATAAAATTCCATAATAACCCATTTAATCCTTAAGTGTGGGTTTTCCCAAGTAAGGAGCATTTAAAAAACATGAAACTATGTGGAATAATATCTTTCCAAAATGTCCCAATTTATAATGAATTGGGATTCATTAATTGATTCTCTAATATGTAAGAATATTTCAAATAAATGAGACTCATTAATTATTAATTGATATTAATTTATATTTTTTTTCTTTTCTATCATGATTAGTTAATTAATTAAGAAATAAATAAAAAATATTAATTAATTAATTCATTATTATATTTATTTTTTGATCAATATTAGGGTTTAAATAGGTCCCTTGCCCATATAAAAGAGTCTCATGAAAATAGGTAGCTAGATTAAAAGCATATCTAATCACAACTATTATATAGAACCAATGTATGGCTAGACAAGTTGGTGTGCTAGAGAGTATACAAATACATATAAAAAATGAATAAAATATAGAGATAACCCACTAAGGGCCAAAAAGACTATCCAATGAAATGAAAATTCAAAATAGAAACATTACCAAAAAACTATCAGCTCTACAGTGATCAAACTAAAACAACATTGTCATCCTTATCATCTATAACAATGACCTCTTTGATAGGAATATCAATAGAGGAATAACACCCTATTATTTTCTACCTCAAACCACAAAGTCTAAATTTGATGCCTCCCACTGATATAAGAACATAATTACTTTCTAGGTGTCCCTTTATTACCACCGTGATTGCCCACCTAGGTGGTCTTACAAGCTATGTATGAGCCTTCACTAACTTATGAATCACCAATTTTTCTAATAGTTTCACCATGTACACTCAAGTTCGATTGTGATGAACTGCCTTTCAATGAGACAATTCTAGAATTAGGCTCTTGAGCTACACCTATAGAGGCATTGTTAATAATTAACCCTCTTTAATGTCATTATCATAAACCTTTTTTTAGTCACCTCCAAGAAGCCAAATAGAACCATGAAATGCATCTCCAAATCTCTGAAAGATGATAATGGAATAAAACTAACACCATCTAAGCCAAAGAAATTATATTTGGGAAAGGGATCAAAGAACACACTTCTAAGATCCTCCACAAGACCAAGACGATGTTCAGGCCTTAAAAATAATTTTAAAATTATAGAAACCACCTTTTTATCCACTATAAGAGTCATGATTTTGGTTGTGAAAATGAAGCTATCATAGATTTAACTCTACTATGCATGTAATGAGCCACATATTCCTCTCCTAAAATAACTAAAATGTCCTAAAACATTTCTTATAAAGGGACCCAAAAATGTGCTTAAGTCTATCCATAGAAATGTATTTCACAAATGCAATTTGATGAGCTGAGATGCAACCATATAACATCAGAGTCTTGAGCACCAAGTTTAGCTCTCATTCCATATAAAAAACACAAGACTACCATGATAACCAAAAACTAACCAGGTGTAAATAAAATGTAATCAACATGGTGATACCATGTCATATCACCACTCTTGACATAAATTAAATATTCTTCTAACCTTGATCACATGGATAAGGCCATCATGAGAGAAAAATACCACAAAAAAGCTGATGGAGATGGTAAAAGCTAATTATGGTCAAATCACATCATAATAAATAATAATCAATATCAATTGATTATTATATTATAATTATAATTAATTTCTTAATTTTTTTTTACTTTTTTTTTACTTTTTTTTTTTTCAAAACTGAAATTTATGGAAGCAAAACTAGGAAAGTCTTCCCAAGTATATCTAAGGTTATCCACTTGCATATCTTCCCTTTGATCAATCTGATAGTTGGTAATAAAATTTGTAGCTAAATTAGCTTCTCTATATAAATGGTTATAATCTAGGGATTCAAAATTATTCAAGTGAGCCCATACCTCAAACAAAATATTTTCTAATTTCCAAGAAATGGCTACCTTTTCTTAAGAGCAAAAATCATGATTTGAGAACCACCTTCAATTACAAGATTGTCAATTTTACATTAGAATGCAAGATCAATCCCAATTGAAAGGGCCTAAGCTTCAACTTCGTTATTTATTCCATCCAAAAGTTTTATAGAAATCACCCTAATCAAGGGGGCACTACATTCCCTTAGTATACATCCTACACTAAAATCACAAAGGTTTCCTTCTGAAGCTCCATCAAAGTTTAATTTAAACCACCATGGGGGAGGAGGAATCTAGATAGACTTTTCCTTTATCAAATTTTACCTAAACTTAGCAATGACCCATTAATAGGTGGATGGCCAATAAGCCTCCATTTAGCACACATACTCATATCCCAAGTAGAGATAAAATCATTCATATGCTTGATTTGAAATGAGATCACTTTTGAGATTACAACCTCTAAATCTTCTAGAATTACAGCAAGAGTTTTTTTTTCCTTCAAAAATTCTTTAATATCTTTCTTTCCAAATTGTCCAAATAAAAATAGTAGGGATAACTCACTAAAGACCATATAGAGAATTATTGTAATCTCCAATAGGCTAAGAAGAGAAGGTAGAATGTAGAGAGGGTGGCCAAGCCCAAGACCATTCAAGTTTATATTAAAACCATGCCCAACACTGGGCAATAAATGGGAACGTGAAGAGAAGATGATTGGATATTTATTATTTGGATTTATAACGATTGTAATGAGATGAAACAAATAAACCAATTTTGGTCATCATATCATGCATAAAAATGTGGTTCTAAAAAATAATCCATGAAGCCGAATCTTATCCTAGCACAAGTATATTTCCTAGTTCATCATATCATCAAAAACCTCTTCCATATAGTAGTCAAGGTTGAAAGAATATAAGCCTTATTTGGATCCAATAAAATGTAGTTAATCCTCATTAAAGTTTAATAAAACCTTATTATTCCTCAAACATTCAAAAAAACATAAGCATTAATCAATTGAAATTTCAAGAGCCTCAAAATTCTTTTAAACCCAAGAAGTCATACCATTATTCTAGTTAATTTCTACATAGTTCACAACTAATCCACCCATATAGAAGATAAAATACACCTAGCCTCCTCTAGATGTAACAAATCAGCCAAATGTTTAGGACCATTCCAAGAATCCTCCCAAATTTTTTCTATCTAGCCATTATTGATCTTCTAAGAAACATGATCTAAAATCAAAGGCCTATAAGTCAACAAAAAATTCCAAAAGTGTGAACCTTTGGGGGAGTTATTAATAGAAACCACACTCCATGGATTGTTTAGGTCAAGATATTTTCATATCAAAATCCTACACCGAAGAGAATTGGGTTTTGAGAGCATTCACCAAACTAATTTGGCTTTGAGAGCCTTGTTTTAAAGGCTCAAATTTTTCACACCAACTCCTCCCATATGTTAAATGTTACAAACCCTTTCATATTTTAGCATGGGTATTTTATTTTTGATCTAATTTCCTTGTCATTGAAAAACTTTCATGATTGGATTTAGTAGTTTAACAACATGGCAAGGTGGTTGGAGCATAAAAAGGCAACAAATAGGAAGGAAACTCAAAACTAATTTGATGAGAGTGATATGAATAGCTAAGGGCAACCATAATTATTTCCATGAATATATATTTAATTTAAAAGAAATGACCAATCCTTCCTAGTGTATAATTTTGGCCAACTCAGATAAAAAAGAACACCTAGATATTTGGAAGGCAACTTATTAATATAAAAACCTATAACCAAGGAGATGGTCTATTTTTCTTGTTATGATCAATTGATAAAGAAAATTTTATATTTTCTAACATTCACTATTTGGTTAAAGTTGGCCTCATATTTATAAAGAATAGAATTGAAAACATGAGCTTTACCCACATGTTAAGAATAAATATAGAAATTGATGCAAAACAATTTCACATAATCACAATAATAGATATAAACAGAGGTGCATAAAGAAAAAAATAAACATGCATAATAAGAAGACCAAATTTAATGTGGTTCACCCAATGTGGGATAAATCCACCTAGAAACACTTTCCCAAATTTTATTACAAGCCATGAGAGTATAAACCTCTCTTAGATTAGTCTTCTCACAATTACAATGCACATATATTATTTGGAGTTGTGCTCAACAAATCCTCTAAAATTCACACCTAAATTCACACACTATATTATTCCTTCTCAAAACACTAGTTCTCCTGATGTATTACCTACGAAATATCCATAAATACATAATACATCAACAAAGTGGTATTACAAAATAATGGGTACCAAAACCATGGGTGGAATCAACCCAAAATGGTTTCTCATTAAAAGGGGTCCAGAACATTTAAAATATAGAGTGTACAATACATTTAAAATGTATAGTATTTGAAAATGCATTGTAATTTATAAATAGGCTCCTTAACACAACACCACATAAGCTTGACCAAAAATAAAGGTATCATCAACAAATTGCTAATGAGTAAAATTTTCTAAGACTTTTGAAACCTAAATACCCCATAAAAATTAATCTTCCTTAACTTTATTCACCGCTAATCCCAAAGACTTAGCCAATAAAATAAAAAGAAAAGGAGAAAGAGGATATCCTTGTCTAATGCCCCTTGAAGATTCAAAAAACCTAGCTAGACTTTCATTTACCAAAATGGAATATTTAGGACCAAAAATGTAGTTGAAAACCCAATCACATTAATCTTTACCAAACCCAAATTTTTATAAAACTTTAATCAAAAAGTGCTAATCAACCTTGTCATAAGCTTCACTAATATCAAGATTGAGAAACATACCTTCTTATGAGTAATTTTTATAGAATGCATAATTTTATGGGAAATAATGATACCCTCTTGAATATTCCTACCCAAGATAAGAAGATCTTATTCATTTGAGACTAAAGTGTCCAAGATAGGTATGAGTCTAGCCACTATTGCTTTATAGATGATTTTGTAAACCATTTTATAGAGAGAAATAGGCTAGAAATCACTGAAGTTTTCTTGAATATCCCCTTTAAAGAGAATAAAAATAAAAGTAACATTAAGATCATGTATTACCTTTCTCCTCATTCTAGATTCTTCAACCATTTATAGAACCTCTTCCCAAACAAGATCCTAAAAAGACTAAAAAATACCATAGGAAAACCAACAAGACCTAGAGCATTATATTTTTTAATAGAAAAAGCCACTGATAAAACTTAATCCAAAGAAAAAGGGTCCAAGATTTTCTAATTCTAAGCATGAGAAATCAGCCTAGGAATAAAATTGAGGTTGACATTCTAAGCTACAAGATATGATTCCTTGTCATCATTAATTAAATTACTAAAGTAATTAATAGCCTTGTTATGAAGCTCAGACTGAGTGACCAAAACTTTTCCTTCAGAAGAATGAATCTTTGAAATGTCAGACACATTCTACCTTACTCTAATAGAATTGTGAAAAAGCAGAGTTTCTATCACCTTATTATAACCAATATGTTCTTGATTTTTTTTTCCAAAAAAATAATTCTCTCTAGAAGTTCCTCATACTCTGCTAAGAAACACTTTTACAACTAATAAGAAGTTTGATCCATTCTAATCCTATAAATCATCCAATTGAGGTTCTCAAGATCTGATTCAACATGCTTTTTTTCTTGAATTTTTCTTTTGAAACAATTAATATTCCAATGTTGAAGATGCCCTTTAATAAATTGATGTTTTTTGGCCATCTTGAACATTGGAGATCCATACTAAATATGGTAGTTATTTCACCAAACTTCCATGAAACATGGAAGAGAATGATCGTAGAGACACATATTTTCAAATTTAAAGGGACAAATATTAGTAATATGATTATTATTGACACAAAGAACCACACAAAAATGATCTCAACTTGACTGAGGAAGAATGGAGCTTTCTGTGATCCAATTTTGGGACATCCAGTTGTTATAAACTAAACATATGTCCAAACACTCCACAATATTTTACTCACCACTTATTTTATTATTCCAAGTGAATATCCCCTACTTTGGTTTAATATATATAAGCTCATTATTAGAAAAAAAAATTGAATAAAATCCAAATTAATAGATACCACTGAAGACCTACCACACCATTTTTATACAAAAGATAAAAGTGCATTAAAATCCCCACCCAACATAATCTTTGATCCATTATGATGAGATAAAAGGATAGATATCTCTTTCCATAATAAAAATTTATTAATGGGCTCTTAGGGCCATAGCATTACAAAGGAATAAAATCAAATCAATCCTAAGAAAAGTGATTTTAAAAAATTGCCAATTAGAGCCAGCCTCCAGTATTTCCACTTGAACTTTGGATGGGACCCATAAAATAGTAATCCCCCTAGAATCCCTCAAATATTAAACAAAGGTGCTACTCCATCTCTTCCAACTTAGCTCCATTAGAATAGAAGCTTCAACCAAATTTAGTTAAGTTTCTTGAATCAAAATAACATTAGGATTTTTAGAAAAGAAAATATGCTTAACCAAGAATCTCTTTTTAGGGGCATTGAGACCCCTAACATTCTAGGAAACAATATTCATATATACTAAGGGAGGATTTACACCTCCTGCTTTTTAGGTCTAAATAATTTAGAGATATTACCTTGCTTACCTATCAAAACTTCTCTTGTAACATGTTCCTTAGTAGATCGTCTTCCTTTTTTATTAGTTTTCCTACAACTAGGATTCTAAAGGTTGCTTTGAGACTGAAAGATGGAGAAAAATTACCTAAAATTTAAATCCTCTTATGAATCATATTTCTCTAATTTTGAATCACTATCAAGTGCCACGATCATGGGATTATCCTCCATCTACTTGAAATACTCCTTTACTCCACTAATAATCTCTTCTGTATTCAATTTTGAGTTTTTTAAAATGGTGTTGATAGTCTAAGACTATTCTGAAATAAAATCATAGCCTTTAATCATTGAGTTAGGAGATAACTCATCTCCATTATCTAATTTGTCTAACAAGGCCTCTATTTTTGAAATTTTAATGCAAGAAGCATTTGGTAGAATCAAAATAACTTTCACATTATCTTTATATTTTTAAGAGACATCTTCCTTGAGGGAAGGAGTAGTCAAATTAGAATGAAAAAGAGTCAGTTTCAATGCCACATTATTACATTTTATTTCATGATTTTTAATTGGCTACTTAGACCAAAAGTTTTTAGTATTGCATAATCAAAAAGCCTTGGAATAGGATGCAAGTATTTTCTAAACCTTTCTAGACCACCCCACACTGGTAGATAGAGATGTCAAAGTATTCTTATAGAAATTTTGAATATGGCCAATACATCTATACTTAAAACACCTAAAATGAAGATTTTCAATGTCTATCGATTGGGTCCAAGAATGACCTTGAGTTTTGATGAGAATGTTTTCAGGAATAGAAACATCCAAATTCATTAAAACTCTAATCTTTTCATATGAGGCTAAGATTCCTTTCTTAGTAATAGGGTCAATTTACAAAAAAAAAGCATAATATATTTGAAGACTCTAATGAAGTGAATCTTCCCCCACCCATAAAATTAATTCCCTTGAATCCTCCTTCTCCTTCATAAGTTCACTTTATTGGGGTCCATCAACATCGTATCCTTGATGTGATTAGGAAATGTCTTCCTAGACCCTCACCTAGAGATGTTGATCCTTATCATCCTAATAAATAATGGAATTAACCCCAAAACATGTATTGGTTCCATTTTTATTGAGGTAATTCTCATGAATATTGTAAGAAACATAAACACTTAGACAATTAGTTCTTAATAAATCCAAACATTGATCATGAATCCATGATTAGAGAGCATCACCAAACCTATGATATTGTCGCTAAATATAATGATTATAAGGTCAAACATGAATCACTTAACAAATAAAATGTTTAATATACCATATATTTCAACCCACTTCCAAATCATATTTAAAATTAATAAACTAACCATCAACTTCAAAACCCTTCCCAACCAACTACCAATGTTATTAAAACCATGGTCAATCCTCATTCTTCCAATGATGTAGAATACTGGATGAACATGAAAAACATGATTTTTTTTCCTACATTGACCATTATCCTTTTCAAACTTATATTTCTCATCCATATTATATAACATTTTAGGATTATCCTCCACACCACTTTTGAGTTGTTAAATCTGAAAAAATCATTACTTTCATATTTTCAAATAACCTAGTTATATCAATCAACCTGATATATTTTCATGTCAATCATGATGTATTGGATATATTGATATATTTTTTTGATTCTATAATTATATCATTCTTCTTGAAACATTATGTTTCTTCCAACTTCATTTCAACTATATCATCCATCTTAGTATAATCATTTATTTATAGATTAGGTCCAATTTTATATGCTAACTTAATATAGTCTATTTATTTAACCAATCATATTTCAATTGTATTAGCCACCAAAATATAGTATAATTTGACCAATTATAAAAAATTCATCATTCAACCTAATACAGTCTAATTTTACCTAATTTTGATTCCTCTGTATTAACTGTCAGGAGATCAGGGAACAACAAACATGCTCTGACTCCACTGGTTAGGATATTGCTCCTCAGATAGAGCACAGTATGATTACCAAATATATAAGCAATTGAATATGCGGAAATAACCAGAAACACAAGTAACTAGAATTCACCAATAGCACAGAATATGAGAGACAATACACTATTTTGTATTAACACTAACAGAAAAGAATACATCAAAGAGCCGCCACACTCTTTCACCTTACAGAGATTCGCCACACCTCAAGTGTACAGTAATTCTTCTCACACACACTCTCCTACACAAAAACGGTCCCAACAACCAACTCACACACAGAATTGGTGTTCACCTCACCAACCAGTCAGTAATAACCCTGCCGGTACATCAAGCACTCTATAGCACTTCAAGCTGATCTCTCATGAACTTGCAACCTGCAATTCAAAGATCAAGCTTACATGTAGATCACACAATGAGCTTGCAACAACCTGCAACTCATAGATCTTACAACTAGAAGGAACTCTTCCTTTCTATCTCATGCCTTATACAATACATGCCAATGGGTCTATAAATAGATCCTTAACTCAAACAATAACTAAGACTCTTAATTTGGACAATTGTCCTCGCAGCCCAAGACTCTGGTTGGTCTTGACATGCAAACTCATAGTTCACTTAACTAACTGTCCGTGAAACGAACACTTCGGGAACACACAGGCGACCGACGTCGGTCCCTGCTGGTCTGGTTCTGCCGACGTCGGCCGACTTCCTGCCGTCGCCGGTTGCCTTCTGCACTGGATCCTACCGATGTCGGTCATGCTACCGACGCCGGTTCCTGTAGAACTCAGCAACCTTCAGTTCCTAGTTTGCAAAGGTTGAAGCTTTTAGCTCCACACCCTAACAATCTCCCACTTGGAGATAAACAGCTGCAACCTGTACCTGTACTTGTACACCGTCTAGTTTGTTTCCTTGGCTTTGTATCCCTCCTCAAGATCACTCTTGAAGACCAACCACCACAAAATCCGTGATGCAAAATCTGTCATCCAAATTACCTGCCACATCCGCATCTACAACCATGTAGAAAAAAAAGAACTTGACCCTGCATAGCATGTGCACCTGCTGCTAGTCCCACTGAACTGCCCTTCAGTATTACTCTCCCGGATTGACTCCAAACTTGTGACAACTCCCACTGCTTGGGAAAACTTAGGTTTAGTACATACCATGCACTCAACCTCACTATGTGAATCAAGACACCTGTTCTATGAACTGTCTTACCATCGGCGTGCTGACCGGCTTCACACAATCATCCTGAAACAAAGTCAACAAGACCTCCATGTCTCTAGAACACACTCATGCCAAAGAATCTTGCTGCTCCCAGATTCTCCATGACAAACACCTGAACTAGCTTTACCTTTAGTTCAGAAATACCTGTATATGTAACCCTGCAACAAGCACATCATACAGAAAATAGAATAGTGTAGCTAATACTATCCAACCTGGTAAAGAGAAACACAATGATCAAACCTCCATTGCCCTGCAGCTAAAACAAGATCATATACCCTGATCTTCCATCTCATGAATCCATTTCCGCTCTTCTTCATCCTCAACATCCATTCGTCTCTCAGTGCTTACTTCCAGCTGGCAACACTACCAAAAACACCTGTTTGGTTCTCCTCCAAGGAATCACATCCTCATCCATGCCTAGCTCCCACTGTTTCCTGGATCTACCTGTTCTGCTTCTTCAATAACTTCTTGGTCCTATGCCATAAGTGAGCAACAAGTAGTGTAAAGAAGGGAAATGACGAATTTAAGAACTTACTTACACCTTCAGTCCTCCAAATGGGCACTTGAGACTCCATGACAACTAGCTGTCCACCCAAAGTTCGTCTCAGTAACCGATGCTGGTCACATCTCAGTCTACAGCCGACCGATGTTGGTTCCCTATGACTGCCTCTCTGCCGACGTCGTTTTCCCCTGGCCGACGCCGGTATCTGTCTGCCCCGAGTCACCGACGTCGGGCTGCACATAGCTGACGTCGGTCCCTGTCTGGACGCCGACGCCGGTTTTCCTGCCGACGTCGGTCTCTGTGTTTTTCTTGTGAGACCTGACTTTTTCCCGCGAGCTCTTTTTGGATCAAAACCTTGTCCAAATCACCCTTGCTCTGCTCAGAATTCCTCTGCACCTTATGCTGAACTCTGTCCGTCACTTTCTCCTTGAAAACCAAGGCTTTCCCGTTCTTATCACTAACATCGGATTCCTCAAGAAACCTTACTTTCTTCTTCTGCATACAGGAACCACGATCCATGCCTTCCGAATCCGAAAGCATATTCTTTGACTCAAGAACCAGCATCTCCTTCTTATCTATGTGACCAAGCCTATCAAGCCACATCTCTGAATCTACAGCTGAAGTAGATAACCCAGAAAGAGAATCAGTAAGACAAGTAGATAGATAAAGCGTACCTACTTTCTTACCTCTAGCTATAACAAGTGTACCCTTGGTAACCTTCCAAGAGTCCGCTGAGAGAGTTACTGTGCAACCCTCTTCACCCAAGCTTCTAACAGAAATCAGATTCCTCTTCAGAACTGGGACATGCATGACCTCCTTTAACACCCATGTGTCACCTGTCTGCAATTTCAGCTTCACTTTGCCTTTGCCAACAACCTGACAAGGCTTACCATCCCCTACACAAATTTCTCCAAAGTCTCCCTGGACATACTCATGAAAAAATTCTCTATGTGGAGATGCATGAAAAGAGGCACCAAAATCTAATACCCAAGATTCTACTTTATCCAAAGAACATACCAGAGCATCCTGTGCAACGTAGCCTGCAACATCTGCTTCTTCTTCATGTTCTTCATGATGATCTTCACCTGATCTGCAATCTCTCTTTAAGTGCCCTTGCTTTCCACATTTCCAGCAGGTTATTCTGCCATACCTGGACTTGGATCTCTTGCCTGTCTTAGACCTTGATCTCCCACGCTCTGTCCTTTCTCTTGGCCTTCCTCTTCCTTCAACACTCAAAGCATTTCCGGATAATTCACCTGTGCTTTTCCTGCGTATCTCTTCATTCAAGATTACACTCACAACATCATCCACTTTTAAGACTTTTGAAGGAGACACAGTATTAGAAACTGCCATTACCAAACCTTCCCAACTTTCAGGTAATGAACACAAGATTAAGAGAGCTCTAAGTTCATCATCAAATACAATATTCACTGAACTTAACTGGTTTACTAAACCATGGAAATCACTAAGATGGCTATGAATAGATCCACCTTCCAACATTTGCAAATTAAATAAACGCTTCATAAGAAATACCTTGTTTGAAGCCGAGGGTTTTTCATATAAATTTGCCAAAGATTTCATCAACTCCACCGTTGTCTTACACTGTGATAAGCTGGAAATCACAGTTGAATCAAGACTCAATCTAACAGATCCCAGAGCCTTCCGATCAAGAACCTCCCATTCTTCATCTTTCATATCCAAGGGTTTGCTAGCAACCCCACCCAACGGTAAGTACAAATCTTTCTGATACAGATAGTCCTCAATCTGCATCCTCCATAATTGGTAGTTCTTGCCATTGAACTTGTCCATTCGTAGTTGACTGCTTTCTGACATTGCTCAACTCCCACTCAAATAGAAACCCTGTGAGTAACCTGTAATCAAAACACACTACCCAGATCTACACCAATCTGTTAGTATCCCAACCAAGAGCTCTAATACCACTTGTTGGTATCAAGCTCAAGAACCTACAACCAAGGCTCTGATACCACTTGTCAGGAGATCAGGGAACAACAAACATGCTCTGACTCCACTGGTTAGGATATTGCTCCTCAGATAGAGCACAGTATGATTACCAAATATATAAGCAATTGAATATGCGGAAATAACCAGAAACACAAGTAACTAGAATTCACCAATAGCACAGAATATGAGAGACAATACACTATTTTGTATTAACACTAACAGAAAAGAATACATCAAAGAGCCGCCACACTCTTTCACCTTATAGAGATTCGCCACACCTCAAGTGTACAGTAATTCTTCTCACACACACTCTCCTACACAAAAACGGTCCCAACAACCAACTCACACACAGAATTGGTGTTCACCTCACCAACCAGTCAGTAATAACCCTGCCGGTACATCAAGCACTCTATAGCACTTCAAGCTGATCTCTCATGAACCTGCAACCTGCAATTCAAAGATCAAGCTTACATGTAGATCACACAATGAGCTTGCAACAACCTGCAACTCATAGATCTTACAACTAGAAGGAACTCTTCCTTTCTATCTCATGCCTTATACAATACATGCCAATGGGTCTATAAATAGATCCTTAACTCAAACAATAACTAAGACTCTTAATTTGGACAATTGTCCTCGCAGCCCAAGACTCTGGCTGGTCTTGACATGCAAACTCATAGTTCACTTAACTAACTGTCCGTGAAACGAACACTTCGGGAACACACAGGCGACCGACGTCGGTCCCTGTTGGTCTGGTTCTGCCGACGTCGGCCGACTTCCTGCCGTCGCCGGTTGCCTTCTGCACTGGATCCTGCCGATGTCGGTCATGCTGCCGACGCCGGTTCCTGTAGAACTCAGCAACCTTCGGTTCCTAGTTTGCAAAGGTTGAAGCTTTTAGCTCCACACCCTAACATTAACTAGCCCAATATACTCTATCTTTGAGACATCTGTGTCACCAACTACATCAACCAATTTGATATAGTTGCCTCCACCTACCTCTATTTTAATATAAATGTTGAGACCCTAATATTTAAATAAAATTCAAATTCATTTAGGTTCCAATTCATCTAAAACTACACTTGATTATTTTTATAAGTCAGTTCCTCTTTTATAATTTTATCTAGCTCACATTAGTCTTGATGAGTGGGATCCCATCGAAGATATTTTTATACTTCCATTTAAAATCCCATTTCCTAAGATAATTAATAATTATACATGACATATAAATCACATTATTCATATATTATTTAACATGAATGTCCTTTAACCACCATGTATGGATAAAAAAGCTACATTACCTAGGTCTAAGTAAATTATCATGTAGTAATGTGAATAAATGTCTACCCATGCAAATTTCACTATAAATATATCTCCCTCTCTCTCTCTCTCTCTTAAATTTTATATCAAATTTATGATCCATAAATAAATATTGGTTTTTTTAGATGACCATCCTTTATTTATTAACACCCAAGTAGGTGACATATGATTCAAGTGATCCATTATTGATGAAGGTTACGACACTTGGGTCACCTCCTTAGAGTTTATTAAAACTTTATGATATTCTAAATGCAAATTTAAGTATACCCATATCATGGGACAAATATATACTCAAATAAAAATGCCTCAATTAGTATTTGTTTGGATTCCTATCATGATTCCACCTATTACGATTAGGCTTAAGGTCATGATATTCAACTTTACTTTGTCTAAAAATTTTCTTATCATTCATCCTTAGAATCATTATATGAGAGCCATAGCCTATTTTTATGCATGAATTTTCCTTACATGTGTACTATATATAAGGTACAAGGTGGCACCAACCCTTATGATTTTGAGAAATTTTAAGAATGTGGTGTTTATAAAATCCCTACCCTTGAACCTTTACCTATCTACCATTCCATTAATACCAGCCCTTTAACTAATATGTCAATTCAAATAGAGGTTATATTGGTCATCAAAATATTATGATAATAATTACACAAAACCTTCTTAATTTTAATGATGACAAGATCAATGAGATTAACCTAAAAATCAAAACATTAAACCTCCCTCCTAGAACTATAACTTAGTTTCTTGCTATTTTGTGACCCCAAACTCACAAAAATTCTAACTAACGAGTTTATCACTTTTGTGGTCATACCTAATAAACCTTTTTATGATATATATTTTGAAGACACAGATGTCAAATCACTTAACATGGATCTCACCACTCCTAATTATAATGATAGTGATGCCTTAGATGACCCTTGTTTAGATATGCCACATTCAAGGTTGTGTAAATCCTATGTTATTATTACTCACTTTAGTTATCTAAATAGTAATCTTAATTTTCATCTAGAATTAATATAGTTGGTATTTTTTGACTTAACACTATTTATCCCTTATATTTTATTGACATTATTTCTACTTTGGTTGATGCTGATATATCTGAGTTGCAATTAATTTCTACTTCATACATAGTTCTAGTCATTTCTAAGCATCTTTAGAGCATTTTTGATGATGATTTATAACCTAATCTTATAGATTTTATATATATTATGATCCTTAGGATTTTTTTCCTTGAGATATGTTTGTTATGCTCATATGGATAATTTTTTCTACTTTGATCCTATGAAGGCTAAATCCAAGACAAGACCATTTTATTTTGCTTCACATTTTGATCCATTTGATGATGTTTATGAGTTGGATGATGTGATTCCCATTATATTCTATTATGTCCCTCACCATAAGTTGGTTCTAGAACCACACCCACCAACCTTGGGGGATGATCCATTTTGTGATTTTCAAAAGGTCTCTACTCATTGATTTTAGGATTGTAAAGCCTACCAAAGATTTATAACATAGTATAAGCCAAAAGTATGATATCCTACCATGGATATTAAATCACCTTAAACTTCTAATCCTAGTTTCTCTTGTTTTTTCCATGGGACTATTACAAATTCATCGACTAACTATCGATATCTTTGATAATATATAGATGTACTTCATCTCAAGGAAGTTAATTTCCCCCTTCAACCAAATATGCCACCTCAAAATATTATAGCTACTTATATCCCAAAAAATAATGAGGATTATTTTATTTATCATTATTATTATATAAATTTTATGGAAAGTGTAGAGTTATTCATCAAAAAGTTTGAAATTTTCCAAGGTCTTTACCTCAAGATACTTAGCAGCATTCACCCAACCCACCTAGGATGAAGGAGAATCCTCCCCTAAGGATATGAACACCTCTTATAATGGAGTATGTGTGTCCCATTATTTATTGAGTGGAACACTATATTCCTCATTTATTTTATTGTCATCAGGAGGCTCTATGTCCTCCTCCTTCTAATGAATCTATTTTTTCTTTGGATTTTATTCATAAGAAAGTCCTTGCATGACTCTAAAAAAAGGTAAAAGAGAATACTGTTGGAGTTAGATATTAATTATAGTGAGACTTGATAGAAGTTATTGATGATGTGTGTAGATATATTTCACATAATTTTTAATAGATATTTAATTATTTCATAGTATTTAATTAATTTTATTTACATGATTTGATCTCATAATATTATATTTAGCATATGTGATGGTCATTATATATATCTTTCTTGTATCATGATTTTTATTTTTAGCACTTTATTTTTTAGAATATTATTTATTTTAAAAAAATTTATTTTTAGCACTTTAAATCAACTATTATTGTCTTTTAGACTAATTGGTATCATTTTAGCTTCCCCCTCTTTTAGGATGATTTATATTCAGCCTTAATTTCCCTTGTGGATCTTTGGTATCACCTTCGGGTTTTGTTTTTAATAATGTTAGCTTCCCCCTTATTTTGGGATGATTTAGATTTGGTATAGTTTCCTTTGTGTATTTTTAGTAACACCTTTAGGATTAGTTTTTACATTTTATAGAATATTTCAATTGGCCTTTGGTTTCTTGTTATTCTTTGGTCTCTTTTTGTATTGCCCCTCTTTTGGGATGTGTTACCTTTATTTTCTTGTGTTATACCATTTGTAGGTTATTTTGGCTTCTATAGTGACATTATAACCATCTTTCATATCATTTACCTTCCTTAGATTTTCTTCTCATTATTTTAATTACATTTCCATATAGATTCAAATTCTCTCTTTTTGCATAGTCACTTTTGAAGCAAAAACATCTCTTATTATGGTCAATTAATAACATGTATTCATTGTATCACCCTTTCATAGTACAGATCTTTAATGATCCCCATATTATTTCACCTTTTACTTTAGGTACATTTGTGTTGGTTTCAAGATTTCACTTTCCTAGGGTGAAACCTAGGAGTCTTTAAGTATATAAGTCTTTAGGTGTTCCCCTCTAATGTTAGGTGTAGGATCTTTTGTGCTAGTAATATTTATCACCCATTGTTGGTTTTTCAAAATCCATATGGAGGATAAAATATAAAAATATAGAAGATTTAAAATGCATATTATAAGAAATGCAAATTTGAAATGTAAATCATATCCTTAAAATTTAGGTCACACCAAATGATGTGACATTTTTGGCACATATCCTATTATAGTAAAATATCAAACTCCACAATTGGCCTCATTATATAGGCAAGTTAAATTTAATTGTGGTAGAAAGATATACTAGGGTAGGATATCTCATTATATCATTAACTACCTACATTTATCTTACATTCTAGTACCACCTACGTTCTCAAGCAAATACCCACTCTTCACAATAGTGGCTTTGTAATGGGTCTTAAGGAGAGGGGAACATATTTTGAGAAGGTATGATCCTTTTATTTTTCTTACATGATAGCCTTCATGGGATGATACACTTCAAGTTTTATCTTAATATTGTGATTTCTAGGTGGGGTTATTTAGGTCCTTGATGTCAAAAGCTCTTATCCTTACAACTTGATTAGAGTGTCTTGTCTCCATTAAACATTTATACTCACCCTTTTGGAAATTTTCATCCTTATATCTCCATCATATATTTATCACTATCCCCTTAATGTATATTTTTACTAAGTAATCATCTCCCTCTTATTCACATTCCTATTTTCTAACTTTTTACTCAGATTTGACTCTTCATATTCATTTATTGCACCTCTTGGCTTTTAAACTTGAGTTGATTTATAAGACCTTAGGTAATACAACCAATCCTTATTAAAAAATGTCATTCACCATGCATTTACACTATATATCCATCATCAAAGTCATGTTTGTAGATGGTAATGTTTTCATACACATTGATTTAGCACAAGCATTGATTTCTAGGTTTCACTCATTGGAATCCTTGATTCCATTTATGCACATCCTAATTTGATTTTAGCTTACACTTATCTTACACTAGATGTATTTTAAATCTCTTTTATTTTCCCATTTGTTTGATTTGAGTTTACACTTATCTTACATTAGACAATACTTTATGCACAATCATTTCATATCCATTTTTTATTATCTTTCAAATTTTGTTGCATTGGATATCTATTTTTATAGTTGTTTTTCACTTTTTATGTTTTTATTTCTCTTTCATATCAATATAAATAAACAAATTTTTGCCTATAATAATTTACATATCTTATGTTTTCCTTAAAATTTGGCTCTTACTTACATTTTCTATGTTTTATAATTATTTATTCATTTTATGCCCTTTTATATCCTTTATTAGTTGATTTTTCTATCTACTTAATATGACATTTATTTCCCACTTCAAATTTTTTTAAATATTTGGCCATGTGTGTACTCACATTTACTAGAAAAGAGTAAAACATGCATTACATAATAAAATTGTATCATAAAATAATATTTCAACCATAATACATGTTAAAATGAAAAACCATAAACACAAATCCATGTAGAACACACACACACATACATACATATACATAAATACATTATATGTGTGTGTGTGTGGCTATCTATGTGATTTATTTTCATCCCCACATAGTGGGTAAGGGGTTTCACTCCCTAGGGATCCTATAGTCATAGTTTATTGGAGTGTCCTATCACATTTGTGAGTCTAAGATTGTAATCCTTGGAGATATCCTCATGCTCCATCTAGATCTATCTCCAACTAGTACACTCAGGCCATAGTTGCTCTATGAATAGTAACCTTCAAGATCCAAATTTCCTACACCATAGACACATACTACTACTTTTCATGATCCCCTCCTATTAAAATAATAGGTGGACCAAAAAGTTAGTCCCATTTACATATGTCTCATGCAACAACACTCATCTTTTTGAACTGGATAACATATGGTTTGATTGATAGAATAAGTAGATCTGCCATCTAAAAAGTATTGTGCTCTGGCAACACATCATCCAAGATATCATGATGGGTTATCTCTATAATATTCCTCCACTGTACTAAATACATTGTTGAATCTATAAAAGGAAACTAAATTTAACATTATATATCCATATATATCAAATCTACAAGTAAATATATCACTATTACCTAGCATATATATCTCTAAATCTATAAAAAGAAAGTGATAGTTAAAAATTAATGCATATTATTTTTTTACCAATTTGATAATTAGTATGGATGATGGTTTCACCATTTTACCTACCTCTAAAGATAGGCATGGTGTTCTGACTCAAGCTAAGTAGGGCCCCTACCCACCTATCATGACTAACCCCAAATATATGACTCTCTAATGCCTAAACTTCTTCATAGATGACCCATATGTCTCATCTTACTACCTCACCCTCTACCATCAAAACATTAGGACCATCTCCCACCTCCTTCTCTACCCTCTACTACTACCAACACCAATGTCACCTCCCACCACATGGGGAATGGCAAGGTCTCAAAACTAGTAAATTTGTCAGTATTCCCTATCCTTTGCCCTATTTGGCTATCATGAGTGTCTCACCTAACTAGGTAGGATAATTAGTGGTGATACTAGGTGCATTAATACAAACTTTATGAGCATATAATTACATAAATTAGGCTATAACCACTAGGTAGAATTATGCATTATTCAAGTTATCATATGTGACCATATTATGGATGTCTACGATTCTCACAAATCAATTATGCCTTAGTAAAACCTCCATATGATATACTCCATGTGAATAGTATCTAAGGCTAGTTGCAGAGGAACCTACCTAAAAACTCAAATTATCCTACCCTCACCTTCTCACTAAGGTAGATGATCCTTTATCTAATGTAGGATCTATACTAGCCAGTACATAGGGAATTAATCATAGATATAACACACAAATAATGTAAATGTCCCATGGTATATTGAACCCTACTTAATATATCATAAAAATCATAAATCAACTACACCCAAATGGTAGCTCCCATATCATACATGGTGCCTTACTCTAATGAAAATTATCACAAGGAAATAATATATAATGGCATGGCCCCATTGGACTTATGACACAATACTCACATGGTTATAATCTTGATGATACCCTCATGTGTATTTTGAATGTTAGACACATAGATAGAAAAGAGTTTGAAGATCAAATTTCAATGATCGTACTCATCAGATCATATAACCCATTAGGATATCTCATAAATATATGCCATAAATAATGGCATGCCACATATCATAGGTGCACCCAAAATGGATAGACCCAATATCCCCTACACATACTTTAGGGTGATGGTGATCTCCATTGTCTTCCCATCCACCACTCATCTGAATGTATATGTGATCTTATCCTAGTGTTTGTGGAACATATATATATATATATATATTATATCTATATTAATGAAACTTATTACATATCCATGATCCCTCAATCTCCAAAGATAATTAAACATGCTCTATTTATGTTAGTCACCCTAGCCAAAAATTTAGTAGCTAGCCCACATCCACCATCTTCCAAAGGTGCCTCTATCTCTATAAATTATCAAACAACAACACCCAATTAGATATTTGATTAAAAAATATGAAATGAAATTAAAATATAACTCAAAATTTGAACTAAAATTAAAAATGGTTCACTATAAGTTTACAACATCATCCAACTATAATTTATACTACACTGGCTAGATATTTTGCATCCTACTACATCGGTCATACTTCTATTATATCAAACACTTATTTTAATTATATGGAATTAGTCAAATACCTAAAATATTAGATATGTTTTCCCATTCCCTTACTTCATTATCCATACTTGTATGTATAGGCCGTGTAATATGTGCCTATAATACCAGTCACATATATATTATATCAGCCATATTTTTCTATTGTCTATTAAATCAACCATACCTAATTGTATTATCCATGCATTTCATCTCTTAAAATACTAGCCATGATAATATTATATTGACCACTTATTTGATCCTAATATATTTTATTTTCCATACATAACAATATCAACCTTTTTCATTAGTTATCCTACATAAATGTATTAGCCTTCTAAGGTAGTATCAACCATTTATATGAATTTTCCCCACCTAATTGTATGTTTTTGATTGATACAGTTTCTTAATGATAGTTATTATATTGGCCCTAATAAATATCCTTCCTAAATTTGATGTCTAATTTCCTACATGTCAACCATCATAATTTTATCTAAATTTTGATGCTTGTTGGGAAAATTATGTTGCACACGATTTACCCTGATGCCTAGATTTCTTAAATCTAACCTATCTATTCAAAATTGTCAAAATAAAGTAATTAATGCATCATATACCTACATGGATAATACAAATAATACTAGGAAACCTCCTACACATCTACCTCATCATAATCTAACCATCATATCTCTTCTTATTAAAAATAGATAATTAGATTTCTAGTTTTCTAAAAATAGAAAATGGATAAATGAAACACTTTTAACCTATTTATAGTAAAAATTCAAAATTTCAAATGTTTAGTTATTTATCCCCAAGTTTCATATTCTTCACATAATTTTATTTTTACAAGTCATTTTCATGAATCAAAAGAAGTGTTAAGATCATAAAAAACTTGCAGGGTAAATTTTAAGATCCCATATCCAAAACCCCCTTAGATTTATTTAGGCAAATTTTATTCGCAGACTTGGCAAATTGACAGGTCTATTTTTTTTTGATTTCTAGGTTTTCCACCCAATCAAGGTTTTTATAACATAGGATTAAATTTTTTACACCATGATTTATTTACTTTCTGAGCCAAATGACTTTATCGAATAGCTAGGCTGAATGGCTCTCCCCAACAACTCTATTGAATGACTGAGTTGAACAGATATGTCAAATGACTAGGTTGAGTAGTTATGTCGAATGACTCTACTAGACCCATAAAATAATCTATATCATAGGGTATATTATATATATTTATATGTGTGTATGCATGTGTGTGTGTCAAATTAAACTAATTTTTTAGATATTTTTGTAAAGGGTTGATGAGCTGACCCCCAAAAATATATATATCCCTAAAATTTTGGTGATCTGGTCCCATTTGTCGACCCTATAAAATCATCAAAAATAAAATCCAAAAATTGGGATACTCATAAATTAATGAATATTAATCATTAAAATTTTTCCTATAGAAAATCAAGTAATTTTCAGGTCTACATGTCTATCATGTAGATTGGCACCTTTAGCTACAACACATGCAGTGTCAAATCTTCATTAATAATGGTAAGTGAAGGTATATAGTTTCATTTATATACTTTCATATACTTTTAGTTATTTATACATTTCTTTTTAGTTATGCTCTTTTGTGTTACTATGTGTCTATCCTAAAACACCATCCTGTATCACATTATTGTGACATGTCATGAGCTTCAAGTGGGACTTATGTATACACCTGATATTTTTCACCTTATTTCATTTAGTTTTAGTTATTTTAACATTTATTTTTTATTTATGCTCTTTTGTGTTACTATTTATCTATACCAAAGTACCATCCCATGTTACATTATTGTGACACATCATGAGCTTCAAGTGGGACTTATGTATGCACTTCATATTTTCCACTTTATTACTTTACTAATAATTTATCTTGTAAGGTATTTTGGGTACATTAATCTCCCTCAATGTATGCCTTAAAGTGTGCACTAAGAATGGGGTGTGATCAGATCATGGTACTTTATAATAGATATTTTCATACTATTTAAACATGCATTCATTACTATCAATATGACCTCCTATGGGTTTATTTATATCATACCTCTGTCTAAATTTTTTAATTATTTCTAGCCACCTTATATTCATACTATATCATCCATATTGATACAATATGTTTCATATTATTATATCCCTATACAATATCAACCTAGATGATACACTTTTGAATCTATGTTTTATCATTTATATTATATGTAGTTATATAAAATGTGAAAATTGGTAAATTGAGAGTGGATAATGACACCCAACCCATAATTCCCTCCTACTTGATATCATAACCCTCATAGGCATATTTTCACTAATCATCCATAGCCTTCTAGACTTAATCTTATCTCAGCTAGACTGCTCTTTCCATGACTAATCCATCCCCCCAAGCCCCACTTGCTTAGGACAATAGTGCCACTCTTGGACTATAGCACAGATGCCACTCTTGTTTTCTTTCATTACTCCTATCAAAATGCAATTTTGGCCCCAATAGTTAGTTTCTTATGATTCCCCATCCTTATCCTTATTGACCTAATGTGAGCATATTCAACTGATAACCAATAGATCCTTATAAAAGCCCATTCAAAGATCATTTAGAAGGGGTTGTAAATTATCACTAATAAATCAAGAATACAAGCAAGACTACTCAATAAATCTCCCCTATTCTCTACATATAACCAAACAATACACTTACAAGATTATTCAAATCCTTACACTAGTCCCTAATCACTTCAATCACATCTAGTTTAACATTTTGCATATTCATACACACTATTACACAAAGTACATCAAGTGGGATAAATACATATGGTTTGACCCCTCTTCAGAGTATTGGTATGTAGGCAGTATTCCCACACAAGTGGTGTGGATCTACGTTTAGTGATTCTTACACACACTAACCCCCTCCTCTTTTTAAAAATGGGTTGAAGCACAATGGAGTATAGGGTTTGAATAGAAAATATACTCTATAGGGAGATTTACAAACTTTTGGATATTGAAGCTTCATAGACAGGCTCACACAGATATAATGAACAAAACCTAGAAAACTTATATCCTCAGGACAATAGTGGCATAGGTGAACTATAATGTTGGTGCCACTCCTATCCACTTTCGGTACTCCTATCCAATCATAAAATGAAGGTCAGATCTTAGTTTATGATAGTGTCCCATTCTTGAATAGTGAATATCAGACCCTACCTCAATCGTATCCATTACTTTCTAGTTAAGTCTTCTTTTCCATCTCTTATTACTATTTTTAAAAAGATCAAAATTATAATCTAATTTACAAAAATTATTAGCTTAATTATTTCATATTTATTCACTAATTTTACTACTCATACCCTTTAACTAAACTAGGAATAATACACTAATATTTCCAAAATTGTTAAATCATTTGGTGAACTCGACTTACTTTGTTTATGCATAAAAACCCTAGAAACCCTAGGGTAAATTTCCTACTAATTTTTCCTATATATTTATAATTTTTTACTTGAATAATAAAAAAATAAATTAACATTACATTATAAAATTTTGTATTAATTTTAAAATAATTTTCTTTCAAACCCTAGTTGCCTATACTAGGTCCTAGTATTTTCTCAGTAATTTTCCAATAATTTTTTGATTTTTTACTAGCATATTAAAATTAAAAATTCACCTCAAATTTTAAAACTCAATAGTAATTTTCAAAACCCCGGAGGCACATACTAGGTCTCTTTAAATCACAAATTTTTCAATAAATTCCTAATTTATTGCATATTTTACTAAAAAATTCACTTTAAATTTCAAATTTTCATAGTAATTTTCAAAATAATCATCTTTCAAACCTTAGTCGCATATACTAGCTCCTATTTACTTCTTGAGGTACAAACTTACATCTAAATTTAGATTTCAAAAATGGATCTCACTTATTTTCAAATATTTCTTGCATTTTTAACAAATAATAAGAAGACCATACTTGGTCCTATCATATACATGAATGATGAAGTCTACCATATGTTAGTATAAATATTCAATCTTTGAATTTCATGCTTACTTTTCATAATGTGGGATGATATTAAGAGAGTTATTGTTAAACATAGTAATATACCTCTCCTTCAAAACAAATTTTACTTATCTTTCATACAATATTTCATCTCTTTCTTTCTATCTTTCATATGGAAAAAAATTCAATTTTATCATGCTAAACACATTAGAAATGTCATAGTGCATGCCAAAGTTTCTTATGCATTCATGATTTCTATCTCTTGCTTTCTATCTTTCATATGGAAAAACTTTCAAGCTTATCATGCTAAACACATTAGAAATGTCATAGCACATGCCAAGTTTTTTATACATTCATGCTCTCTCTCCTTTGGTTTTTATCTCTCATGAAGAATGCTCTTTATAACCATATTTCTACTCAACTTATAACTCCAATTTTATGCATTTTATCACACTTACATGGTTTCAGGTAGAAACCACTTGTCAAGTTTTAGTGTCATATCTTATGCACAGGAAATAACTTACTTCTCCTCTCCTCCAAGAGGGTGATAGCTACTTTCCCTCTAACCAGGTCCATGCTATCACCCCTCCAAAAGGTGAGGCAGCCTATACTATTATTTATAATGCATACATTCAGCCGATAGCTTCTTCAAATTGTATTCAACATATGTGCTTACATGTTTAATCAAAATCAACTAGGGTTTGCACTTGTGAGACTTTGAGGGATCAAATAACCAGTATCGGCAAGTTAGTTTTAGATTTACAAACATAGAATCAACTATTACATTAAAAGATCACAACATTGAAAAATTAGATTATATAAAAGCCTCAAAGGCATGCTATTTCTAATCATGTATATGTACCTTCACCTAGTCAATTGGTTGTAAGCAATGTTACATATCAAAAAAAAGTCACAACAAAGTAACTCTATAACTAGTGCTTCAAAAAGAATTTAAACATCAAATAAGAGTTTATGTGAGGTACCAAAGGAAATGATTAAATCTAAGTTAATCAAACTACCTCCATTACATCCAATGAAAATATCTAGATATTATTGTCTATATCATAGAATACATGGGCATCACACAGATTCATGTTTAGCATTAAAACAACATATACGATAGATAATTGCTAATGAGGACCCCATATAAGTTAAATCAGCCAAATAATCCATAGTGACATAGGAACACGTTCGCAAAGGGTAAAATTTAGAAATAGTATAAAAGTGGTTACCAAAACATAACTCAAAATAATAAAAGGATCAAAAATCAAAATCAGCACAAGAAACAATACCACAAGCACATGTAAAGCATGAAAAAGATGCAAATATACCTCTCTAAAATGAGGCTCAATTTTTAAAGAAGTATAGGTTTGGTCAAAAATATCTACAATAGTGTGAATATCAAGGTTAAGGGTTGGGCAAGCATGCTCAATGAATCACTACTCCTATTCTATCAGTTGATAATGTTTGTCACCAAGTTTTGGGATTTATTTAACATCCTATGGCAAATCATTCACAAATATAGTTCATCAAAGGAAAAGATCCAGATACAATAAAAGTCAATAATAACATTCCATTGGTTCAAAATCAAGATGATAATCATGAGTGGAACAATATAGGTTATATGATTTCCAAGATATTGACAATCAATTTGAATACTCAAAGTCATATTCATAGCCATTCCCTCATGCTTCTTAATCATGCATGATTCATATCCTTGATACAGGACACTGTGATAGGGAGTCTCCCATGAGACTCATTAGTTAGTATCATCTCTTCTTAGCCTTCCCTATACATAGTTTCCTTATGATTGATTGTACATAGCTTATTATAAAATTCTTATACATAGTCTTCTTGTGATTGATTATACATAGTTCAAATCTCAAAAAATTCAAAAACATAACTTATATCAAAAATACCAAAAAATTCAAATATTTTAAAATACAAAAACATGTACATAATTCAAAAAACACCAAAAATATTTTGATTTTATGCATTATCCATGCTTTATATTTAATCTACAATTCTAGACTTACATTTGATGTTCTATGTTATTATTTGTAAATTTATCTACATTACCATGCTTCACTTTTTCTTCTTTGAGTGTGTGAAGTGACTTCTCGATCCTTGATCACTTCACTCTACCCATTGAGTAGGCATCCTAATTCTACATCAAGACATAAATTGATATACATACCCACTAGGGAAATATTCTACATGACTACACCATCTAGGTTATGTCATTCCTACACCACACACTCTAGTTATCATGATGATGTATATTATTTATTAGCTTACATAGATTACTCTATCAACAGTCCCTAGTATATACCACTTCTATATTTCCCAAAATATACCTACTATTTTACTAACATGTATTACATAATTTCACATTCTTTCTTTGATTAGTTAGATATGATTGTATTTCCAGTATTTATATGCTTTTTTTCTTCCTTAGTGTAGTTTTATGTGATTACATTTATCAATTCCTATTTATCTCTTGTATATACCTTTAGACATTTGCTAATGTCCTTTAATTCTATTCATGTGTGTGGCTTAGAAAATTTTTCAATGTCCTTTACCTATACTCTTATATGTGATTTTGGTTTTCATGCCAACCTTGCTTGTCTAAATTGTATGTGTATGTGGCATTTGAACATACCTTGTATGATTGCTTCTAATTTGAGTGACATGTGTTCATGTCCCTTTTTTTATTCTCCCATTAGCCACCCTTGTATGCTTATTACTTCTCACCTTGTGTGCTTGTTGATTGATTATTTTTTGATTAATTATAATGCCATGATACACATCATGTATTATCTTTCTTTTTTGGATGCCATGATAGGCATCATGCTCCATCCCTTCATAACAACTAAAAACTAACTGGACTTCTAGTTCTATTTTAGTATATTGCACATTCTTTTACATTATTATATCTATCTAGGCATACCCTTGTTGGTCTAATAATATCTCATTACAAGCCATGCTATATCTTGAGATATCTTGTTGATTATCATTACTATATCATGTATTTTTGTAGCATAACACACTTACAGGTATTTTTATTCTAAGGGTAGTCATTATAGGGTCTTCATTCTTACCCTCAGAAGAAGGGGAAACAAATAGGGGTTTTGTCATAAATATCAGAGCTCCTAATAGTAAAAAAAAGTAGTTTTTAGAACCCCTAGAAAAACAACTAAACATCAAACTAGTCAAAACAAACTAGGCAGATAGTGAAAATGTTAAAATAGTTTCTAAATTTGGCCTAGAACAAAAATGCCAACTTTGAATATAGCATCAGTGCCACTATTATCTATTTTTGGTGCTCCCATCCAAATAGTATAGAAACTAGATTGTATAGAAGCAAGCAAAAAATTAGGTTTAGTTACAGTTTTGCATAGTCAACCCAGTTTAGAATCAGTAGTTTTTAGTAAACTTTTGCTCAAAGAATATAGATATAGGGGGAATTATGCATGGTCTGATATCTCTCACTCCCATTTTCAAATATAATAGTTGGTATAAATTCTAGATCAGAATCCATGTTCTAGACACTAGTGATTGGGGGAAATGTGTGCGACACATTTATTTTTTTTTCTTTTTGAGTTTAGTATTACCCAGGTATTCTCAATAGTTGCATTCCTTATTCCATCTACAATTGGTTGGCATCCCTTTGAAGTTTGATTTCATAAAATCCTATCTTATTCATTTCAGAGTGGGTTTCATATAAGCCTAGTACACTAGTCTCAGAGTGGCTTTCATATAAGATTAATCTCTATCTTTTAGAGTGGCCAAGAGTGGCCTAGTTTCCAATATACATATATCTATCCATGCCATCATTTTTAGATTACAGATAATTCATGGGATTTGGGAGCCATCTCATATGACATACATTTCATACTAGTAGTAGTTCATAACTTAACTTCATGTGGAAATGATGGATCCAAAGGACTAGATAGTCTTTACATTCTTGAGCCACCTATTCAAAGGGATTGGAAACATAGTCCAAACATCAATCAACACATGCATGATCACCTAGATTCACTTATTGGTGATGATGGAGCCAAAGGGATAGCCTTTGAATTATCGACCTAATTTTAGGGAATTGAGTACTCAGCTCCATTCATGATATTACTCTTGGTTCATCATCATTCAACACATACCCATCACATCTAGCATTACTCAACACCATAACAGGTTTTGTATTGGTTTGCATACCCTGTGAGGTTTATTCATTTCTTTCTCTTCCTCTCTATTGCTTACCTAGATTTGTAGATTCTTATTTTAGATATAGTGTATCTAGTAAGAACTAATCTACTCTTCATTTTATTTTATATATTTACACTTCGTTGCATGTTCTCTTTATGCACACCTAGCATCATATTACTTTATGAGCTTCAATTTTGTAAGTAATTTTAGTTACACTTTCTATTTTTACTTTATCCTATTATTTTACTTTGTTATATGACTAGAATAAAGTGGGGGGAGGAATATAGTCATATAAAATGAAAAAATTGGTAACTTAAGTGTGGCTAATGACACCCAACCAAATGGTCCATCCTTCTTGCTCTCATGACCCTCATAGCCATATTTTCATTGATTCCCAATGATATTTAGCTTTCTAGACTTAATCCTAGCTCAATAAAACTAATCTTTCCATGACTAATCCATCCCCTCAAGCCCTGTTAGCTTAAGACAATAGCACAACACTTGGAATATAAAACTGGTGCCACTCCTATCCAATTTTGACACTCTTGTCCAAATACAATTTTAGCCCCAATGGTCAGTTGATTTCAATTACCCATCCTTATTCTTGTCATCCTAATGTGAGAAAATTCAACCCATGACTAATAAATCCCTATAAAATTATATTCAAAGATCATTTTGAAGGGGTTGGCAATTATCATTAAGCAATCAAGAATACATGCAAGACTACTCAATCAATCTTCCCTATTCTTTGCATACATCTAACCAATATACTTATAAGCTTATTCAAATCCTTACACCAGTCCTTAGCCACTTCAATCACATCTAGGTTAACATTTTGTATCTTCATACACACTATTTAATAAAGCACATCAAGTGGGAGAACTACATATGGTTCGATCCCTCTTCAAAGTATTGGTATGTAGGTAGTGTACCCACACAAGGGTTATGGATCCATGTTCAGTGAATATTATGCACACTAACCCCCACTCCTTTTTATAATGGGTCAAAATATAATGGAGTATGTGTTTTGAAAATAAATTTTTCCCTATAAGGAGCTCTATAGACTTTCAGCTACCAAAACTTCATAAATAGGGTCACATAGACATGGCAAACAAAACCTAGAAATCTTAGATCCTTAATACAAAATAGTATATGTGGACTATAGTGTCGATACCATTCCTATCTAATTTTTTTACTCCTATTTAATCTTAAAATGAAGGTTAGATCTGAGTTTGTGATAGTGTCCCAATCCTGCATAGTGAATATCAGATCTTATCTCAGTCATATTAGTCAATTTTTATCTAAGTCTTCTTTTCCATCTCTTATTACTATTTATAGAAAGATCAAAATTAAAATATAATTTACAAAAATTAGTAGCTTAATTATTGTATATTTATTTACTAATTTTACTACTTAGACCCTTTAATTAAACTAGGAATAATACACCAATATTCCCAAAATTGTTAAATCACTATATCAATCTAGATAATATAGTACTATTTCATCTAACATCTTTCCAACAATATGAGCATGGTCAATACCATCACCTTGGAGTCTAGGGTCAATTTTGGATATTAGGGTTGTATATATAGGGGTCATATTCATTTTTAAACTATATATCACACTTATCTCATGTGAATGTGATCAAATTTATGCTCTTAATTAGTAAAATGAAGAGTTATAGGTTTAGTATTATTCTTGGAGATTTATTATTACTTATGGTATTTTAATCTCAATATAAGGAGTCATACTGAGGTGGTGTCTCAATATTTGGAGTCCCCAACTAAAGATATCTAGGTATTCTTCTTTTCATTTGATATCTTCAACTTATAACATCTCTTATAAAGTTTTATTTGAGAAAAAGGGGGATATTGAGGTGTTTCACTAAATTTTGTTTTTATTTATTTGGAAGAAAGTTGTAAAACTTGAAAAAAGGGTGAGATTAGTAGAACCTAGATTTGGTTTTGTGCTCCATGATCTAGATGGTTGTAGATGCTCATCTTTGGCTTGGGAGGAATGACCTCTAGACAAAAAAACACTAAAGAAATGATTGATTAGTTATATAGTAGGGTGGATTGCCTAGCAAGCTAGATCCAAGAATCATGAGCTTCCTTGGAGGCTATTAATCCATGATTTTAAACAATCAAGTTCTGAAGATAAAAGATAAATCACTTGCATAAATAATAAAAGGTATTGAAATCAAATACAAGAAGTTTTTGATAAATGAATAGGTGAATTTATATAATTATAGCAATAAATAAATTGATATTAATGCTAAAGTATTCATGTATGGTTTAGAAAATAGGGTGATGCTCTATGCTTAGGCAGAGAGGTAGAAATTATAATTTAGTTGAGGTCTGGTGGGTGAAAATAGCTTGTTGTTTATTTATCACATAGTGAGCATCAATGGTTACTATGGGTTTGGGTTGGTTTAATAAATTGGTTGAGGAGGTTGTAGAATGAATTTCTAGAAGGTGGGTTTGGGTTGGGTTCATTGAAAAATATAAATAAAATAAACTAATTACTAAAAATAAATACTTAGCTTCCTAATCTAAAGAAGGCTTGAGGTGTGTGGTTGATAACTTGTTGATGGAGTCTGGATAAATTTCCATAAAGTAATGGTACTTGGTTATTTGCTGATGAGTTTCTACATCACTTAAAATCTATGGCCTAGTTAATAGTGTACGAGGAGAAATACTTGCAAAAAATCTCTAATGTAAGAAGCTCTGCTAATTGTTGGTGATCTTTGATGATCGATTTATCTAATTTTAGATTATGATCCCCTTCACCTCCTCCTAATATCTTTTTATATAATAAAAGGAGAGGTGAAAAATAAGTTTAACAAAGTATCAAGGGGTCATCTAATTTTATCTTTACATGTATTGATATGCACACAAATCAGGTAAGATAAATATTAAAAATTAAGTTATATTTGAAGTGAGAGTTAACCCTTAAGGTGGTTAGAAGATGATAATCAGAGGTTAAGCCTAACCATTGATGGTTAGGGTGACCATCGATAGTTGATAGGTAAAAGGTTAAGTTGGTCAAATCTAGTCAATTTTAACTTAGGTTTGAGATTGAAAGGTTATGGGATAGTCCCTAAGGGTTCCCAAGGTGGTCTAAGGGCTAGTTAGACATCTAGAACCATTATGTGTGGTTTTCTAGTGTCTACATTTCCCCCCTTTTTATTATGCAATTTATATTAGCAAGCTATAAAATATAAATTAATTATGGATCAAAGGTTAGGTTACGTCGAGCATAGGAGGAGGTGTTCCCCCTCAAACTAAGAATTGATGAGATGAAATAGAATTGGGTGTAGGTTTGATGAGTGGGTAGGCTAGCAATAAAGTTGGTTATAGGTTGGCCATTGAAGCACAAGTATGTGTATAAAGTATGACTAAGTATAATATCTAAAATTGTGTATTGACTAGGTTGCCATGGTTAGTAAAAATAAGGTCAGAACTAGAAGGGCAAGTGACAAGTGGTCCACATGATTGCATTTAGTCATGGTAGTTGGGTATACTTATAAATGAAAGTCTCCTAGATAAGGTCAATATTTTCATAGGTATCCAAGGTGGGAAGTGATATGAGAAGACATAATTAGGTAGTTGTGTGAAAGTTAGTGCAAGTTCAAAATGTTTAACTTGGCAAATTCAGTTAGTGTGATCAAAATGACCAAAACAAGGTTATTTAAAAATATGTGAACGTTGGGAAAAAATGAACACAGTCAATTATTGACATAGTTTGTGGGGTTATTGGAGAAGGTCATATCTAGTGGTTGGAATTAAGTGAAATTTTTTAAGGAAACGTTATGGGTGGGAGGGAAAACCCTAAATTTATTGATCATTAATGGTCAGGGTCAACCATCAGTGGTCACCCTAACCATTGGCAGTCATATGTCAATCCTAAAAGGATGGAGATAAAAGAGCCACAATGGGATTCATTCTCTCATAGTGAACTTTAACCCTCAATAATTGTACTCTTTATTATTTTGAGCAAAAAAGTGGTGATGATTAGCTACTGATTAATTGGATTGAGTTAAGACTGATCAAGTGATTGAGGATATAGAGGTGATGAGGGAGAGTAAGAGGTCAGGAAGTGGTTCCTAGGGTTATTCCTCAATGGTGTTTGAGGAATAAGGTAGGTATTGTTTTGAATGGGTTTAATTTTGAAAATTAATGCTTAATGTGAATTTATCAAATGTTGATCTAGTTGTGGTGGGTGTTGGCATAGGGTTAGGTTAATTGATAGTATTTTTGGTTTTAGAGTTGATTTTGGGAGTGTAAATTTATAAAGTCAAGGGTAAGGTAGATATGAGAGGGTAGGGAAAAGATTAGGCAAGTTTTTTTAGTTATTTATGGTTTTGGGTAAGTAGTTTTAGGGGGTAAGGTTTGGTTTGATCATGAGCGATCACTACACAAGGACCATATATAGTCATTACCAACCATCGATAGTCATTATTGAATATCAATGATTATTATCAACCATCAGTGGTTGATATGTGACCATTAATAGGTCATTTTATTGTGACCATTAATGGTTGGTTACCTAACCATTGGTGGTTGACCATAGGAATAGTCAACCATCAGTGGTTGATGGATGTGTTGAAAGTTTTAAGAGTTAATGGTTGATAGGTAATAGTTGAGGTTAAGGGGTTAGGGTAGAAGTTAGGTGAAGGTTTATGTATAGGTCAATAATGTTGAATGATGGGGTAAAGTAATAGTAGGAGGGTTTAATGATGTTGTTTGGTAGGTGTGATTAAGTGAGGAATAGGTGAATTAGGTGAACAAGTATATGGTAGAATAGGCCTAAAGGTGATTGGTAAAGTTTTGAATATAAGCCATAGGTATAGGTCACATTAGATAAATGTTATGAGTTTTATTAGATTAGAATAGGAAGTAGGTGTAATAGGTAGAGTTCATAGGCAAAAAATATGTTAGTAAACTAAGGTTTTTTATATCAAACCCTATAGGCATAGGAGAGGATATAGATGAGGGACAAGGTACCCAAAATATTGGATGAGATTCAATGAGGGATGACCAACACCAATTGGGAGCATATAGAGGATTTGGGCCTTGGAGGCATGAGATAATACCAACACATACATTTGGATGTAGTGATGTTAGTGGCACTCATCAAGAGATGGGACCCTACCACTATCACCTTATTACTTCCTACATGTGAGCTAACTATTTTACCTAAGGATATCCACATGATAACATGGCTACCCATATGGGGTGAGTCAATCTACTACATTGATATTATTGAGAGGGATAGGCAAATGGAGATCTTATATGGAGAAGACCTCAATTTTATGAGGTGGAACTAATGAGGATTTCACTAAACACCAATGTACTAGAGAGATATGTATGTGAGGTGGATATTCATTATGATGATGATAACGGTCACGTGTTATGCATTACCAAATTCTAGCAGTGGGAAATTCCCTTACCTATTGTTGGGGGTGTTTATTGAAACGTGTTTTGGTCACACAATGTTTGCATGGGCACTTATTATATTAATTTATATTTATCAAGAGCTATGGGGTTTTTTAACCCATAGGAGATACATGATCAATGTTAATTTTATTCTTCATTATTGGGCTTATGAGCACATTCAAGTTCTGAGACCTATAGGGCTATTGTGGGAGGGTTTTGTGTAGATGGATTTCATGGTGGGATCCATGTGGTGGTGAGGTGATTATGCTCTCTTAGGACTAGGAGGAGGAACACATGATATAGACTGGTATAGGGATTGACTAGATGCCTTGATCATGGGAGACATGATTTAAAGACTATATGTCAGGTTTCTATGATGGGCACACTATAAGAGGCATACTCTATCTCTTTAGAGATACAGATGGATCTATGGTAGATGAGACTAGGAGATTAATCACATTATATTTGATAGGTTATGGAGGTAGTTTAGCCTCATGAAAGATATACCTAGAGTGTTCCTGACGTATAAAAGGGAAGATGCAAAGTTTTTACTACTTGCTCCATAGACAATGCACAAATGTATGGATCATAAGGAGTTACTTGTGAGGATAGATATGGATGATGCAAGTGTTACAAATGGATATCTTACATGGTACTAGGCACACTATGATATGATCAACTTTGGAGTTGATGATGATGGTTAGAAGGACATGGATGTCAATGCTAGAGGAGATGGTCAGTAGGATCAGATATAGGGGGTACCCTAGATGTACAAGAAGTGACCACTAAGAGGGACCAATCAAAAGTGGATCTAGCCATAGCACAAGCATCCTTGGTGGTATCACAAGCATCCTTGGTATTATCATAGGGTTAGGTGGCCACTCTCATATGAGAGAGATCAGGCAAGGGCTCAACTAGCCATGGTAATGTAAGAGAGATTTTCTCTCTAGTAGGTAGTAGGAGGAGGAGTTATAACAACTATGGGAACAATAAGGACTATTTTGATACATAGATATGTAGTGACTATGGAGGAGATATGGTATTATGATGCCTTAATCTTTAGGTATTTACCAAATGAACCTTGATGGGGTGAGTATAGAGTAGGTATGATTAGAGGGGTTAACATGATAATTCTAGGTTAGTGGGCCACATCTGTAGGCAGACAGGCAGGTGTAGGAGGGTAGGCTCTAAGAGGTAATGGTGCCCCATGTGCTTAGATTTTTTATGATACATTATATTTTGGATGTATTTTATGATTTTTATATTGGCCTACGATTTGATGAAGCAAGATATATGTATATGTTGAGAGATATGCACAGTATTGTATGTATCATTATTTTGATGTATATAGATATGATCATTGTTTATGGTTTGTGGTTCATGGTTATGATGTTCATGTTGCTTATTGATGATTTGATATGATGATGGGTTATGTGGAATAATCTAGACAGGCATGTCATGGTATGGCTCTTTAATTTACATTCATGACGATTATGTATTGATGTTTTGTATGTATTTATGATGTGATGGTTAATGTGGACTTACCTAGCTAAGCATGTGATGTGTTGCTAGATATTTGTTGGATTTTATTTATGATATGATGATGCTAATGATGTTTTGTGATTTTTGTTATGGTTCTATTTTATGGATCATAGTTATTTGGATGTGATAAATGGTAAGATGATGATGATGATGATGATGATTATGATGATGATGTTATGATGATGTTTATGATATGGTATGTGATGATGATGTTTGTTTTGATGATGACCATTTAATTTATGTTTAAGATGATCATGTTTATGATATTGATACGATTATGGTTATGGCTATTGGTTATGTGTGGGTGGACATGGTTATGATGTGATTATTGTTTTGGTTTATGAATGACTATGATGATAGTGATGATTATGTTCATGATTAATTTTAATGAGTATATACTTCCTCATTTAGATTTAGACATGTGATAGATAATGTGTGTGAATGACCTATTTATTTTTGATGTATGATTTGATGGTTAGATGTGATATATGGATGAGTGGATGTGATTGACCTTTAGATGATGTTTGATGTAGGAGATAGTTTAATTGATCAAAATGTTTGTATAGTTAAAAATATTTAAAACAATAAGGTAAAAACACATGGTAAAATGCATTTATTTTGATGAAGGTGTTTTAAATTTAAAACACCTTGAGTAGATTAGATAAAATGTGAGAAAATATAGAAAATATAATAAAAATATAAAACATCTTAATGAATGTATCAACTAGTATGAGAGAATAAGAAGAAGGCATGTTGTTTCTTCTTTGGCTAGGACTAAAATGAACTAAAAATAGATAGGCTTAAGGAACCTAAGCCCTTTGAATGATTTACATTAGTGTTCATTAGTGGGTTAAAAAGGTGTCTTGATCACATAATATTAAGTAAGCTCAAAATCCATTGCTTATAGTGTATAAAGGGGAGGTAATTAAAAATGGAACATTCTTGGGAGACTAGCTAGCCTCTTTTGTAAGTCACCAAAGATCTAGTATAAACAAGTCCATGCCATATAATGTGTAGACTGATTGATGTAATAATTCTACTTATGAAAGCTTATTGTAGCTTATAAATTATTTTTTTAGTGTCAAATTTTGATAATGGGTCTTTTGATCTTTTGTTATTATTTTGGAAGGGTTGGGGAAGCAGATCGACATAGGAAGATTCCAAGAAATTGCTATGCTTTTTACAAATGCTTTACTCAGCCATCCTTCAAGGGAGTGGTCTAAGTTTTTTTAATTTTTTATAGTTATTGATATTTATCCTTAAAGGGATCAATTTACCTTTTATTGAGCAATTTTGATATGTTTTTGGTAGCTATCCTTCAAGGGAGAAGTCTGCGAATGTTAAAGAGTGACCCATATGAGTTATTTTGATTTTTATTTTGATGTTTAATTTTGATGTCATGAACTTGGTTATATAGTATTAAAGGCTAGCCTTTTATGAAGGCTAAAATAAATGACAATAAGGTTAATGAGGTGTAAAAGAGGTTTAAGTGACAATGACCATGGGAATCCATCTATAAAAGGGGTAGAAAGTACCATGAGAATCATGCCATAGGTAGAGCCATGGTACCCATTATTCAATATTAGGCTATGATTGTGATGAATAATCACATGATTTAGTTGTAATTAGTTGTCCCTAAAATAAAAATATGAATGTGTTTGAAGATAAGGGATAAGCTTAAGTTAGACAAAAAGGTGAGTTTGATCACATTTAACAAAAGAAAGGATACAAATACAAAGTATTGAGAGGCTCAGGTTTTGGTTTCCCTTAAAGGTAAGATAACTGGTAAGGTCCTGATCCATTATTTATGCATTATGATATAAGATCCAAGCTAATTGAAATCAAACTTGCCTTGCTTGTTTTTCTCCATATTGGTGAGATGTTGATTTTTATTTAGGATGTGGTCTTCGATATTGAATTATCACACTTTAAGATGTTTGGTATAAGCATGATTGATTCATTATTGATAGACACAAAGGTGGGTAAGCATATCTAAATGATGCTCATTAAGTGGCTAAAGTTGGGCTAAATGTTCTTGACAATAATCAATCTCAGAGATGAGATCTTGCAAGGATATGCAAAGAGAGGGAATTTGGACTTTAAGAGGCAAGATAACCTCTACTCTAAAAAATAGAGAGAAATTGGTAGCACCCATATGGGTCCAAATGTTAGTACGATATGCCCATAAGGCAAAGGGGATGTGTAAATCCGAATCCTAACCAGATGCACTAACCATTTTAGTTATCATGTTATTAATAGTTCTGTTAGAGGCTTCCACCTATCTAATATCTTATGGATGATAGGGTGATGATAAACTTAATTTTATATCAAACACGTCAAAATATCTTGGAATTATTTGTTTTTGAAAGATTTGTCATTATCGATGATAATTTTATGAGGAATATTGAAGTGATAGATGATGTGATGGTTGATAAAGTTGATAATATTTTTATCCTTGGTTGAAATGAGAGGAATAGCCTCTACCCATTTGGTGAAATATTTTGTTACAAGGATGATATAATGATGTTTCTATGAAGAATGGGGGTTAATTTCTCTAATGAGATCTAGACCCCATTATCAAAATCATTGTAAATATTTAGATACTCAAATACTATGGCTAGGTGCATGATGTAAATTGTCATGTTATTGACATTTGACACACTTTTTCACATAATCATAATAATATTTGTTAAGGTTAGACTAATAATATCCAAGGAGAATGATGCATTTAGTTACAAATAGGCCATTAAAGTGTCCTACATAGATCCCATCATGAATTTCCTTGATAGCATGAGAGGATTCATAAAGATTTAGGTAATGGATGAGGAGACCAACAAAGATACATTTATAAATAATTCCCCCAGTATAGTATAATGTGAGGTACTCTAGATAAATTCTCTTTGAGAATTCTTGGAAAGACTAAAAGGAATGATGGTGAGGTTGCAATAAACGAAGGTCTGCTGATACCAAAGGTCAACTTGGGTTTCTTCCACATTGAAGATGGTAGGGGAGTCTAATTTAACATAAGAGGGTTGGGTAAGTTGATGAATAATGATAGATAACTTAGAGTTAAAGCATGTAGATGGGATTTGAGAAGTGAGAGAAGCCATCGTATCAACAAAATTATTCATAAATCATGGAGTGGTTTGGATATGGTAGTATTTAAATGATGCTAAGAGTATGTCAAATAATTATTTGTACTATTGAAAAAAATCATTCTTTTATTAATAAGAACCATTGATTTTATTGACCACAAGTTGGGATTCACTAAAGATGTTGATCATTTTGACTCCCAGGGCTAATGCAGTTTGGAGACCTATCACTAGGGCTTCATACTCAACCATATTATTGGTACATTTTAAATCAAATTAAAGGATAAAGGAAGAGGCTCAATATGAAGGGGGTAAGGATGATTCTAGCTACCCCACCACATTGACACTTTGATCCATCAAAGAACATGGTTTGTTGATAGGTGAAGTCTACCTGAGAGAGGATTGTGATGGACTCATTAGGGAACTTAAGAGAAGGAGGTCGATTGTCTGCTAAGGATGCTTTAGCTAACTGGTCAATAAAGACTTACCCTCTAATTAAATTTTGTTGAAGAAACTCAAGTTTAAACTTACCCAGATGCATGAGCCACTTAGACATATGTTGGTTTTGGTATGGCTTGGAGTGCATATACTTGAGTGGGTCAATATTGGTTATGACATAGGTCTTGTGGTTAAGAAGGTAGTGGAAAATTTTGGTGGCCATGAATACTAAAACTAGGCCAAGTTTATTTATATGGGTGTATTGAGTCTTATACTCTACAAGTTTATGGCTAATGTAATAGATATCTTGATCTTTATGATGCTCATGCTGATGAGCTAGAATTGCCCTTAAGGCATGGGCAGTGGTAGAAATATAAAGGTAAAAAGGTTGATATTCCTTGGGAGGAATGAGGATGTGTGGATATAAAAGGTAGTTTTTGATTGAATCAAAGGTCTTTTAACAATCATCATTCCACTTGAAAGATACATCTGTCTTCATAAGGTGATGAAAAGGTTGGGATTGAGTCAAGAGTTGAGAGATAAAGCAATGAATAGATTGGATATTCCCCTAAAAGATATGGAGTTGCTTGATGTGGGTAAGATGAGGTATGCCAAGGATTGTTTTGATTTTGGCTGAATCAACTTTGATTCCCTAAAGGGAGGTGATAAAGCCAAGGAGCTTTCCTAACAAGACCCCCAAAATACACTTCATAAGGCTAAGGTGGACATGATAATGGATGAGTCACTCAAAGATAATCTTAATAATGACCAAATGATCTTTATGAAATTTGGATTTACCAAGAAGGTCATCGATACTGTATTCAATGATTTTATTAATAAGGTCATGAAATATGTAGTTGATAGTACATTGGTATGTTACACTAGTGTACTTCAATCCAAAAGGCATGACCCTATAGTAGAAAGTTCCCCATGGGGTGATAAAGGTAGTTTTATGTTGATATTTAGGGGCAATTAAGATTTTATTTTAATCCAAGAACCCATCCATAAGAGATAGCATCTCATGGTCAGCTATAAGATAAACAAATTAGTCAATGCTTGGCAAAGGAAAGTCATCTTTAGGAAAACAAGGTTAAGGTCATGAAATTACACACAAATGTAAAGTCCCCCTATGGATTTGGTGATAATTATGATGTTAAAGAGCCATTTTGGATAATCAATTGGTTGAATGAAATTAATGGATAGGAGATGTTGAAGTTTTTCTTTATCAAAAAGGGATATGTGAGGGTACATTCATCAAAGTTTTTTCCTAACAGGCTTAGCATCAAGGTTGGTTACTATGTTATGGGTATTAATGGAGGGATTGATTCCTATCATGTCACTATAAGACCAAGAAAATGCTATGCTAAGATCATGCAAGAAGGAGGGAAATTCCTAAAACTCCTCAAAATTTAATGATTGGCCAATTTTAACAATGCATAGGTTATCTAGAGTGACTGGGTTGATATCCATGGTGGATTCATTCAACATGGTTGAAGTCTCAAGAGGAAGATATTTGTGGATATAGGGATCTTCTACACCAAGATAGGTGAGAATGAAATCATCATTTTGATACTGAATGGTATTAATGGTAGGAGAGTCATCTCTTATCATCTCAAGATGGGTCAGAGGAGTGGTTATGGTCACACCATATTTTTGACAAATTAGGGGTCTGAGACTGATCATGTTGATGAAAAAAATTTAGGGGGGATGATGTCTAAATCCTTAGCTATTGATGGTGGAGTGGATAGTGAAGATGGGATTTCCTCATCAATGATGGTAATGGGAGGTGGGCTAGTTTTTTGTTTAGGTGGTTTGAAACTAAGGCCATAATTTTTATGAGGTTTTTGGGTTTTGATTAGAAGCAAATCATGCAACTCAAATTCATATCAACCTAGACCAAATCCCTTCCAAGCACACCTATAAAGATACATCTTGGAAAACTCTAGTTTATCTAGGTAAGAGAAGCTATAGGTGAATGGTCAAGGTGAAAAAGAGGTGGAGGATGTGTCAAAGGGATTATCAAGTCCCCCATAGATAAAAATTGTTTGAAAATTTGAGGGCCTAAAAGGAGTAATGGTTTCAATATTAGGGTCATAACCAGGTTGTTGGTCAATATTACTATACTCTTAAGGAGTAAGAAAGGTGCCTAGTGTTAAAAGGTGATTAGTGTCAAAAAGTGATACTCCCCCAATGAAAGATGATAGAAGGTTGATTCTAAAGGGTCTGATGTGGGGATTTAGGTGGAAGGGATGGAATAACTAGTGGATACTTCATTGGTAGAAGAATATGGGGTTTCATCTTTTACTGATGAAATATTTTTGGATGGAGGAATGAAAATGTCATTGGGTTAGTATGTCATGGTGCATGATGTAAAAGGACTCAAGTTAGCTTGTATGGTAACCATTTAACCTTTGTTTTAATATTTTATGCATCAGTGTAAGTTAGATGGCACATAACCCATATTGATTAGAAGCAAATCATGCAACTCATATTCATATCAACCTAGACCAAATCCCTTCCAAGCACACCTATAAAGATATGTCTTGGCAAACTCTAGTTTATCTAGGTAGGAGAAGCTAGAGGTGAATGGTCAAGGTGAAAAAGAGGTGGAGGATGTGTCAAAGGGATTATCAAGTCCCCCATAGATAAAAATTGTTTGAAAATTTGAGGGCCTAAAAGGATTAATGGTTTCAATATTAGGGTCATAACCAGGTTGTTGGTCAAGATTACTATACTCTTAAGGAGTAAGAAAGGTGCCTAGTGTCAAAAGGTGATTAGTGTCAAAAAGTGATACTCCCCAAATGAAAGATGATAGAAGGTTGATTCTAAAGGGTCTGATGTGGGGATTTAGGTGGAAGGGATGGAATAACTAGTGGATGCTTCAATGGTAGAAGAAGATGGGGTTTCATCTTTTACTGATGAAAGATTGTTGGATGGAGGAATGAAAATGTCATTGGGTCAGTATGTCATGTTGCATGATGTAAAAGGACTCAAGTTAGCTTGTATGGTAACCATTTAACCTTTTTTTAAAAATTTTATGCATCAGTGTAAGTTAGATGGCACATAACCCATGGAATGGATCCAAGCCCATCCTAGTAAAATGTTGTGCTAGAACTCACCTTATACTATGTAGAAGATCTCAAGAAGCATGTAGGGTCCTAAAAAAATGTGAAGGACAATAGTTATTAGAGTCATAGCCATGCTATCATTAAATGATCAAAGCACCCTTAATATTTTTGACATTATGTTCTTAGGTAATTTGAGTTGGTTGTATGCATGGGAGGAGATAATGTTGATGCTAGCTCCCTCATCAATCATAACCCTCTTGATGTGGATTTGGTTGATATACATGGTAATTAAGAGAGGAGGATCTAGGTCATCTAGATGGATGGAGGGTATTTATGAATCCTTGAAGGTAACAAGGTTGAAAAGTTGAAGAGCTACAACAAAGGCTGCTAGAGGTTATGGGTCTTCTAACTGGACCTCTATGGATTTCAAAGCCTCTATCATCACTTAGTGATGATAAGGTGAGGTATTGATTAGTTCATACAAACTCATCTTCACTAGTGTTTGGTGAATTTATTTTAAAACTACTCATTGGATTGACTCAGGCAAATTGGAGTGAGAGGGTCCCAAGATGAAAACTTTAGGTTTGGTTGAAGGTAAAGGTTCTTGGTGTTAGTCAGGTGGTTGGGTGGTGGAAGAGGCATATTTCTATATAATATAAACCTTTCACTTTCCCTTGTCCTTTGGTTGATCTTGTGTTTATGTGACCATATGGATGGTATGAATTTAGGGAGGAGTTACGCTAGAGGGTTGCTTTACTTTGAGATGAGATTGGGGGAATAGGTAAGTGTTAGTTGATCACTCCTGGCTTTTGGATCGGTGTTATAATCATATGAGGCTCATATGATAATAATTAATCCTCATGATATATCCAATGGGATAACACTTGAATATCCTTATAGTTATTAGTATCATGCCTAGGTTTTTTATGATATGAGAATACTAATTTATCATTATACCAAGATAGTTTAAGATTATGTGGGTCAAATGGACTAATAAGTGGCAAGGGTAAGCAAGATGCTTGCAATAACCTATGTAAGATGGTTGATTAAGACTCAGACAAAAGTGGCAAAGGTGTGGAGGTCTTAGGTTAGGGAGTTGAGGTGGAAGATAATTTAGGAGTGGGTTTGATGGTTAGATATTTGGGTGAAGGAGAATTCTTGGTGGATGATTTAGGTATGGATTGTTTGGGGGCAAAATGTGTTAGGGTAGATTCCTAAGAATTAGTTGGTTTGGTTATAGAAGGTTTGGTGAAAATGGGTGAGGATAAAATTAGGAGTGATGGTATAATAAGAAGTGGTGGTTATATTTGGGTCTTGTTAGGGAATGTTGGTTTCTTCAATAAGGTAGAAGGGTGAGGTCCCAAAATAGAAGGCAAAGTGGAAGGGGGAGGTAGGGTTTTAGTTTGTGATATCTTGGGTGTTTTCACCTTCTTTGTTGGATTGGTTTAGGGTTTATTTGATAGGTTTGGTGAAGCTAATTCCAATTTCAATGAGGGGTGAGTAAGGTCCTGAATAGGGAATATACCAAGGTTTTGGTAGGATTAGTTATAATGAGAAAAAGTGACTTGGTTATTTTATGTGGGGTCAGTTCAAATGGTTCAAGTATGGTTTGGTAAATAGAGGTTTCTAGTGGCCCGATTGTCATAAAAATGGGTTCAATGGTAGGAATAAAAGGTTAGCATGATAGTGGTGTGGTGGAGGTTATTTCTTGGTTTGGTAAGGAAGCCTGAGATAGTGCTAAAATGTGACATGATCTATGTTGGGTTGAGATCAATACTCCAAGTTTTGAACCAGTCTAGAGAAGGGATTATGGATGGGTTTGATCCCTTCAATACTAAGCTCAATGGTCAAACCCGTGGGTGGAGGGAGAGAAGTGGTTACCTTATCCTTTTCCTCAATCAAAGGCTCTAAGGTTTGGGAAGATGAGTATATCATGGGAGAGGTAGGTAGAGTGATCACTTCCTTAGGGGTGCTTTCCAAAAGAAGAGTAGATTGATGTATGATGGAGGAGAAGGACATAGTGGTAATGGCTATCTCTTTTGGTATGTCCTCCAAAGGAGGGGTTATAAGCTTGAATACATTAATGGGTAGATAAAATAGAGGGGTTATTTCCTTGGTTTCTCTTTTCAGAGGAATGGAGGGTGATTACACTACCTCAATAAGTAGAGAAGGGGGAGTGGTTATTTATTTAGTCTCATTTTCTAAAGGAATGGAGAGTGACTCCATTACCTCAATAAGTGAAGGGGTAGAAAAGGTGGTTTCCTTAATGTCTTCCTTAGCAATGAGTTGACTAAGGACTATATTAATAGTATGGACATTATGGTTATGAGAGGATTTCACTCTATTATTTTCATTATTCATGAAAGGGGCATGGTTAGGAAATGGTTATCTAAATATGTCAAGTGCTTCATTTGGGGAAGCAATGGGGTTATCTAAAAAAATTTCCCCCTTGTCGATGAGGTTTTGTATGACTTTCTTGAAGGTACTACACCTACTAATGTCATGTCCAATGACATGGTGAAAGGCACACAATTCATTCTCCTTATACCAACCAGGTACAAGATGAGAGGAATCAAATCACTATGGAGGTTTGATCTATGGTAGTTGTATGATATTCACTTTCAATAAATTTTCCAAGACTTAACCATATGACTCCCCTAGTAGAGTAAATTAGCTTTGATTGTTATAGTTTGGGTTTCTAACATTCTGGTTAGAGGAATTAGAGGAGTTGGTTTGGTTAACAATAGATGGAAGAGTGGTCTTAAGGACAACCACATTTACAGTTCCCTTATTTTTGGAGTTAGTGTTAGTTTGATTTTTAGGTTTGGAGGAGGGAGTCTCATTTGATTTGAAGTTGGAATTCTTGTTTCTTAAATTCAACCTCCCCTCATCAATGGATTTATTCTCTATTTTTTGTTCCATTGTGAAATCTTCATCAAAGGTCCTAAAGATCTAAACCCATAAATTAGAGGATATATGTTTGGCACAAACCCGCACAAAGAGTTTAATCAACTCAAGTTGGGGAAAAGAGAAAGAGAGTTGATTTATCAAGCTTATCTAATGGTATACAAAGTCAACTATGGACTCATTTTCAAATTTCCAAATGGAGTAGAGATTGGTGATGGAAACTTTCTTGGAAATGTTTATGGAAAAGTGATCTAAGAAAGTCTGAGCTAGTTGGGCAAAAGAAAAGAGGGAGTGCTTTGTAATAGAGCTATACCAATCTAGTGCCAGACTTGATAGAGAAATGGAAAAGGTATGGGGAAGGAGAACATCATCGTAGGCAATCAAATATAAATAATTCCTAAATTATTTTAAATTTTTTTGGGGGTCTTCCTTATCCTAAAACTTGGAAATTTTCAAAATTTCCCATTGAAGATAAGGTCTAATGGGGATGGATGGATGAATTGGTTAATTATAGATTTGGTTGTAAGATAATAAGTTATGGGCCCCAAATATAGATGAGTCCAAATTAGTCATTTTGTCCATTAACACTTTGATAAGGTCAGTTTGTGGTTGTTCCTCTACCTTCTACCAAATCACCATTAACACTTTGATAAGGTCAGTTTGTGGTTGTTCCTCTACCTTCTACCAAATCACCTATCTCCATGTATTCATATGTGGCATCATCCCAACCACCAATGTCCACATATGAATACATGGAGATAGGTGATTTGGTAGAAGGTAGAGGAAAATACCCTTGTAGGTTAGGGATGTAGCTTACATTTTGTGCAATGGATACCTATTGAGAGGCTAATGTAGGTTGGGTAGGAGGTATGGTTGGGTGAGTAGATAGAGGATAAGTGGTAACTCTGGTACTGATAGGTATAAGGGTAGAAGTTATTATAATAAACAAGATCTTAAATGGAGTGGAGGTAGGTAGATAGGGAATAAGAGGAATGGTTGGGACACTAGTAGAGGCTACTCTTATAGTAATGGAAGTACTAGTGCCCAAAGGTTGGGTTTCTCCTTGTTAAGATGGTTATTGTTTGGGGAAGAAGCTTCTTGGCTGTTACTTGGTTGAGTGGGTTAGTTTTTGATGGTGTTATCAGTGGGGTTATTGGTAGAGGAGGAATCTTGGGTAACTAAAGGTTGGGTAGAGATGGTGGAAACAATAGTATCACAAATAAGGTGGGATGACATACCATATAGCAGTTCAATAGGTTATTGGGTAACTAAAGGTTGGGTAGAGATGGTGGAAACAAAAGTATCACCCATAAGGTTGGATGACATTCCATAGAGCAGTTCAAAGAGGGTTACTAGTTTTGGAAGAAGGTGCTTGGGTGTTACTTGGTTAAATGGGTTAGTTTTGGATGGTGTTATCAGTGGGGTTACTGGTAGAGGAGGAATCTTGGGTAACTAAAGGTTGGTAGAGATGGTGGAAACAAAAGTATTACCCATAAGGTGGGATGACATACCATAGAGTAGTTTAATAAGTGGAACTAAAGTAGGGGTATGGTGAGATATGGTGTTAAGGTAATGCTAGAGGGTTATGGGTTTGTTATATATAAAGGTGGAAAAAGTTTCATCACTTTGGGAAATCATCTGAGGGATACTATGACTTCCATAAGGATGAGGACAACTCTTTGCATCTAAGATGTACTCCATAGATGAGGGAGAAGAAGATGTATGATTAGGAGGTGGGTCTTGATTTTCTTGGTTTATTAGTTGTTGCCTAGTTAAAACCATGAAAATAATAGAAAGAAGAAGATATAAGAAATCTCACAACTCAAATAAAGAGAAGATAAGAAAAATTTAAGGAAACAAAACACACACTAAAGAATGTTAAATCCTTATGTTCCTTTCAGTCTCTCTTGTAGCTTATGCCTTAATCTTTAAAAATTGTGTGACTCAACTTGGGCTATAAAGTGGGTACTATAAAAGAATTCTATGGTTGGTTTTAGGTTATTTTTATGCTCTCAAAGGGATCTATATTAGAATTTAGTACATGGCTTGATATTGGGGCCTACCCCCTCACTTCATACACCATAGTGATAAGGGTGTCAAGTGCTTAGCCAAGATATACCGATTATTAGAGATTATACTCAACCAAATAATTAATCTAGTTTTCCCCTTGGTGATGAAATCCAAGTAGGATAGTTGGGAAGGTGACCGTTAGGTAATGAAATCCTAGTCGGGCCTTATGTTAATGTTTTTATGCTTGATTAAGTGTAAGTGGCTTGGTCTTATGTGTGTGATAAGAGTGAAGATACAATTAATTTACTTTATTAATTAAGCTATGTGAGCTAAAATAATCAAGAAAATAATGGATGCAGTCAATTTTAAGCCCAAAATGAAATATTATTTTCATTATATGAGCATAAAGACAAGAAGAAGAAGCACCTAGATGCAACTATGAACCCAAGAAAAGACTCAAGGGTCCCACTAGGTGTGATATAATGTATCACTAAATTTTTCTTTTATTTATTTAGAATAAATTTGTAAAACTTGAAATAAGGGTGAGGTTATTAGAACCTCGATTTGGTTTTTCACTCCATGATCCAGATGGTTGTAGATACTCCTCTTTAGCTTGGGAGAAATGACATGCAAATAAGAAATCACTAAAGAAATGGTTGATTAGTTAGATACTAGGGTGGATTGTCTAAAAATCTAGATCTAAGAAGCATGAGCTTCCTTAGAGACTATCAATCCATGATTTTAAACATTCAAGTTCTAAAGACAAAAGATAAATCACTTGCATAAATAAAAAAAGGTACTAAAATCAAATACAAGAAGCGCTTGATAAGTGAATAGGTGAATTTGAGTAATTATAAAAAAAATAGATTGATATTAATGCTAAATGATTCAATTATGGTTTATAAAATAGGGTGATGCTCTATGATCAGGAAGAGAGGTAGAAAGTGGAATTTTGTTGAGGTCTAGTGGGTGAAAATAGCTTGATATTTATTTGTCACACAATGACCATTGATAGTTAGGATACACCTTCGGTAATCAGGGTGACTGTTGATGGTTATTATGGGTTCTAGGTTGGTTTAAGAAATTGGTTGACAAGGTTATAGAATGAAGTTATAAAAGGTGGGTTTGGACTAGGTTGGTTCTAAAATAGAAATAAAGTAAACTAATTATTGAAAATATATAATTAGCTTAATAATTTGAAGAAGGATTAAGGTGTGTGGTTGATAACTCATTGATGGAGTTTGGAACAATTTCCATAAAGTAACAATACTTGGTTGTTGACTGATGAGTTGTCATAACACTTTAGATCTTTGGCTTGGTTACTAGTTCACTGGGAGAAATACCTATAAAATAAGCTTTGATGTAAAAAGATATGATAATTGTTTGTGATCTATGATGCTTTATTATTTTCATTCTAGATCTTGATCCCTGTCACCTCCTCCTCTCTTTTTATATAATAAAATGATAAGTGAAACAATAAGTTTAACTAGGTGTCAAGGGGTCATCTAATTTTATATTTAACATGCATTGTTTGTCATGTGGATCAGGTAAGCTAAATATAAAAAATCAAGTTGGAATTGAAGTGGGAGTTAACCCTTAAGGTGGTTAAAAGATGACCATCAGTGGTTAGGCCGAACTATCGGTGGTCGATAGGTCAAATGTTAAGTTGGTTAAATCTATTCAATTTTGACTTAGGTTTGTAGTCAAAATGTTGTGGGATAGTCCTTAGGGTGTCCTGAGGTGGTCTAGGGGTTGGTTTGACATCTGTAACTATTGTGTATAGTTTTTTAGTGTCTACATGAGGCATCGATGAGTTCACCCAAAGTTAAGTATCTCTATCCCTAATATATTTTATGTATTTACTTAGTATATTATATATTATTTTTATCATTACTATTGTAGCTATGTTTTCTATCCTTGATTATGTTCCTTCTTATTCTAAATAAGCTAATATAGTTACAAGGTCGATTAGGATTTCCATTTATCACCTTAGGTTCAATAAGGCACCCATTAGTTGACTATTTTACCACTTAGATTTTTATTATTTTAATACCAATAACTATCTTGAATCTAGTTTACCCTTGCTCAAAATTTGCATGTGATATCCTTGTTATATCCTTGATACACCCTTTTATAATCATTGTTGTAATCACTTATCTATATAGAGCCCTAGTGAGAGCTATAATCCATGTTATAGGCTTATGATTTGTAACCCTTTCCTCTCAAAATTAGATATCTACTATGTATATAGTTATTATATGTCTTTATCCACTCTTCCAAGTATGCATAGTCTCTATTTCTATGAGATTTTTAATATCCTATTCTATTGATACAATTAAATTGTTATAGGTCATCCTATTCCATGAATACACAAAGGACTTGTAAAAATGTGCAAAAATTTATGATGAAGCATTAAATTTTAAATAAAAGGGTGCTTCCAAAATAAATTTGGAAGAATAAAATGAATAGGAATAGGAAGAGGAGGATGGATATGAAGGAATAGGAGCAAATAAGATCAAACATGATAGAGTAAGGAGGAGGATTAAAAATAAAGAAAAGGATGATGGAGATAAAATAAATGAGGATGGTGTAAATAATAATGATGACTATGATGTGGAAAAGATAATGGAGGAAATTAAAAGTGAAGAAATTTATATAAAATCACATAGGATAAAAAGACCTGAGATTATTGAATTAGATACTTCTACAGAAAATCATGATGATGGTGACTAAGGACTAACCCAACCATGGGATTTAGGACATATGCATTAAAATTTTGATTCTAAAAAATACCCATAAATAAAGTAAGCAAATGAAGGTGATGAAGATCTCTCAATAGGAGAATAAGAGCAAAGAACTAAAAATATAGAGGACCTATTTATGTGTAACCAATTGCATGAAGAAGGAACCTCTAAGCCTGCAAATAAGAAGATATATTTCATCATGTATATCCACATATATTAGATAGAGTTTGAGGTACCCACATATATATGGTGAAATATGAATCTTTCACATATACCATATTAAGTTGATAGAAGCTCAATCAGGGTGTGCATTAATGCAACCAACATCCTAGATATCCCAATAAAAAAAATTAACAACTCCTCCATTTGTAATAAAAAGATATAATTTGAGGAGGATAAAAATATGAATGTGGAACTAGAATAAAAACTTCTTTTAATGGATCCCATAATTTCTAAATTGAATGTATAGATCAACAATGACTATCCTAGCCTTGAATATGGGATTCACATAGAGGCCTAATCTAACATTGAAAAAATGATAATCATATTCAACCACCTTATCAAGAATAAGGTTAAAGGAGAGAGAGAATTGAATAAAATAAAAAATAAAAATAAAAGGCATAGATTGAATTTAATTAACTAAAAAACTATGAGAAACTATTGTCTAGGCTCCAAGGAAAGGAAGTGAAGTCTAATAAGGTTTCATTGAACTTCACACATGTAACCTAAATGCTAAGCACATGGATTATAAATTAACAACATAATAAAGTAGAGTTGGAAACTAAAGTATAATAGACAAGGGATATAACTAAGATGTATAATATTCTCAAGGAATTGAAAGAGTTGGGAGAGATGATAGAGATAAAACAAATAGGATTGGAGAATGGATCTAAGGTTCTTCAATGCAAAGTAATGGACAAGGAAAAAAACCCTTCAAGAGGTGTTCAAAAATATTAATCCTAAGATAATATAATAAAAATTAATGGCCACAAATATCCATAGGAAATTATCATCAATACAAAAATTAATCATTGAAATGGCCAATAAGATAAAATTGATTCAGGATACACTTGCAAGATGGTATAATTTTGAATAAAATATTAAACTAAATGGTACCATTTTTTTTTTTTATAAGTAGATTTGGAAGGATTATTATAGGATGGAAAAGCAAGTTATTTTTGGGTGATGTTTTACCTCAATTTTACCTAAATATTAGAGCACACACTTTTGAAAATGGTGCAATGAATAGTATGCATGCATTTTGAAGATAACATAGGAGAATAAAACCAACAGTGCCAAATAATGTGTGAGGATGATGTCACATAAATGTACCTAAAAAATTGAGATCACTCAATGTAATATTTTCCAAATCATGGATCACACATATGGTAACACAATGGTCAACACATAACAAATAATTTTAAGATTAGGGAGGAGGTTGCTTAGACTTCAAAGCACAAGAAAAGGAAACGCAAGCCAACCTAGTAGAATGAGTCCATCAAAGAAGAGAATCAAGACATAATAGATTTTTATCAAATATATAATAATGGTATAAATATATGGATTTGTTAATAATAATTAATTCAATGTAAAGAGTTACAACTACTAAATATATAAAGTTATTGAGAACTTTATAGGCACACATTTATATAATGTAACTTCAAGCTAGTGCTTGACCCATAAATCCTCCATTTCCTTACCCTTGATATCATATAATAGAGTTATTAGCATTATGATAATGATATTACATGATATTATTACTTAGTAAAATTTCATGAACTTATTTACTATTATCGAAACTTGAATGAAGGAATAAACAATATTTTTTCAATGATTGTATGTTTTCATTATATTTTTTAATTAAGGTTTCTTATTATATTCTAAAAATAGTTTATAAATATCTATTTGTGGAAGTGTTACGTTGTCTTGTGATTGATTAAAACTATACTTATGCATTAAGAATAATCTAAGTAGTTGTCTATTCTCATATTATACTGAGTAATAGAGATTATGTGAATGATATCTCTGGGCAACTAATCCAACTGTAACTCAGTGTATTATCTTTGTGCCTCATGTGAGTGAACTATAATTTAGAATGATATTTTGGTATGGTGAAGTATCTAATGTTTGGGTAAGTGATAGTGATAAATAACTCATGGAGTGTGTAAGTGACCAAAATCTTTTAATTTGAAACCATGCCTAAAAAATAAAACTATGTTTGCTTTTAATGTTGACATAAGTTCAAAAGACTTGAAAATGATGACATCAACTTTGGTGGTAGGAATATGTAATTTTTTAAAAAATGAATATTCAATTTCTATTGTTTTTAAATTTGACAAGTGGAGTATGTTAGTTTTTTTAGTTTTTTTTTTTTTTTTTAAAATTTTGGCATAATTTTTAAAGGTGATGTGTTATTGTTTTGGCACCTAGTGCCATTATGTAACAAATCATGAATTATGTACTGGTATTAATGAAATCACATTCCTTAAGTATGCATTTCCTACACATTTAATGTGCCTTTGTATTTGAATTTATATGGGTTTATTGGTTTTAATTCATTGTTTCATTTCATTTTATTCTTTGAGCATGCCCAAGAGCATAGTGATATATGTTAAATTTATCACTAAAGTGCATAAGCTCATAAATTTGAAAACATTTTCACTCCAAGTATGGAATTATCATTTTTTTTAGTATGATAAATTGAAAAAAAATATTCTTGAGTCATTGGTGTTTTACTGAGTTTTTTTTGCATGGATAAGATAAAATAATTTTTTTGGGCTTTGCATCAATACATATACTTCAAGTTTTTGATATGGATTATGAAAATAAGCAATATAAATATCATTGGGTTTATTTCAATCCTTTCATATGAATCTCTTTTTGTTTTTTTTGTGGCTTGTTATTTTAATCTAAGTTTTATTGAGTTGTGCATGAAAATAATAGGGTTTAATAATATAATATGACAAACTTGTTTCAAATCCTTGAATATAATATTGACCTTCTAGGTTTATTTTATTTGATTTTTTAAATAAGATGAAAATAAATTAGTCAGAGAATATATATATATATATATATATATATATATATATATATATATATATATATATATATATATATATATATATATATATTCCTTTTAGGCTTAATAATTCAATATAAATGCATGATTTTTTACAACTTAGTTCCTTGCATATGGCATGATTAAATATTTTTCTTTTGAATGTCACTAGTTTGGTTAGTTTTGAAACACTAATGCTTTGTTTTATAATATAAAACAAAAAAAATGGCTTTTTTTGCATTTTTAAGAGGTTTGGTTATTAAAATACATATTAATAAGGAGAAATAATTTCAATTCTTTTTCAAATCAAAGGAAATATTTCTAGTTTAAGTTTAAACAAATTGCATGAGTTTTTTTTTTATTAGATGTCCTTGCTATTACATGAAAGAATAAATTTTGGTTGTTGAATAGTTTGGCACTTTTGTTTAAAAGTTAAAAAAATTGATTGATTTGACTTTTTAATTTTGTTAAAACCCTAATATTTTTTTTTGTTGTGTTGAAGGTCTACCTTTTAATATTGAATATTTTAAATATATTTATGGTTTTAAGAGCTCTATGTTTTTGTTGATTTTAAATAGTGATTATTTTTGGTTTAGCATTTCTTCCTTCAAATTTTTTTTGATTTCACTATTGATTATTAATAAATTGATTACAAGATGGTTTTGGGTCTTTGATAATTCCTTCTTCAAAATTTTTTTGGGTTATTTTCATTGAATACAATGAACCATCCCTAGTTGTTCAAAATTTTAAATCATTCGAGGGTTTTCGTGCTTAGTCTAAGGTTTTTTATTGAAAAGAAATGGTTTTCATTTTTGAGATGTATGTTTCCAAGATAAATGAGAACACAATATAATTTAGTTCTAATTTTTTCAATAATAATTTGAAAAAACTATTTTGAATTTGTGAGTTGTTTTACTCAAAACTATTTATGAGTTCAGTATTCATTCTGGTTTATGATATCTTTATAATGGACATAATAATTTAGTATATTTTTTTAAATTAAATAATCTCATGTGAATTCACATGAATATTATAAGAAATGTAACAAATTTTCATGAATTTACATTCAGATTAATCACTATGATTATTTCTAGTTTGCTTGTTTTGATAATGACAATGACAAGGTTTTTTACTCAATTTTATATGTGATAAATTTTATTTTTATTATAAATATAAAATATTATTCTACAAATAAAAATTAAAAACTCTATGATAATACATCTTATCTATATTAACAAAGTTCAATAAATTGTTTAATAATGTATCTTGAAAATAAGAAAAGATCATAATAGATGACTTTAAGATGATTTTTTTAATGTACACATATATAAATTATTCCTTTAGATGATAAATTTAGACAAGGAGAAGACAAATGGTTGAATATAACTTTTGACATACATATTTTTTGTAATATTATTGTAGTATAATATTATAAATTTTAGGAGTCACTGTAGGAGTGTTTTTATCTCATAGTGGTAGCTAGAGAGTTTACATAGGAAGATAAACATTATTCATAGAATATGAAAGGAATAGCCACTTTATTTTATATTTAATATTACAATCTTTCATTCTTATTTAATGCAATATGTAATAACTTTGGTTTGTACCAAATCTCATTTTTATTATCATTTCAATCATGCCCTGACATCGATATTAGAGTACATTCTTTAGTTTATTTATTTTTCTTTTCATACTTCATATCCAATCAAATTAATTCAAAATAGTATTTTTCCATAGATAAATACTACATATTTGTTGTTTTAAGCCATTTTTATGAATTTATTTTGTACTAGGATGTTTAAATCAAGTTGTCATTTGTTTTAAGGTGTTTTTATAGAATTCATTATTTTAGGGAGGCTTAATGCTCTGTCTTAGACATAAATCAAGGTATTTATAAATTTTCCAAATGAGTTTCAATTAATTTGAAGGAGATTAAATTGATATAAGGTGTTACAAACTATTGTATGGCATTTTTGAATTACATAGATTGCATGTTGGCCACATATAACATCTTATTTGGTAGTTTTAAGCTAATTTGAGGATATTATTGTGTGACACTTCAACTATGTTTGGACACGTGACTTATTTTTAAATCATGGAGCTAAATAAATGCTTTTATTTATCTAATTTAGCTGCTTTAATTGTTTCATACCTGCATTAGGGTGAATCCCATCTAAAATAAGTAATATCAAAGCAATTTTTGGCATATTAAAAGCTCCAAGGCTATCTAAAAACATATAATACTATTATTTCTTGATTATTTTTCCTTGTTTGACTTCAAAACAATGTGAAATCAATGCATTTAATCTTCCACTTGGTGCCAAAGAGAAAAGTAATGTTATTTCATTTTATAATTTTTACCTCAAATAAAAGCATAATCATTGAATGGAGAATATTTCCACAAGCAAATAATATGTTTTTTTAAAACATTATTAAAATATTTAATAACTCATTTTTAAATGATAAATAATTATCATTTTCAAGTTAAGAAAAATTTGAAAAACAAATCTAATTATACAAAATAAAACCGATTTTTATTTTTTGGTATCAATAGTTCATTTGGTTAACATTTACAATTTATGTGGCATAGTCTTATAAAATGTTAATGATAAATAAGAATTTTTTTCTTTTTCCCATTCCCTTTTTTACCCATTTATGGGTATCACTTTATGTAAATCCCAAAAATGAGCAAGATCACTCCAAGTATATAGGGTTATCATGTTCATATACAAGTACTTATTTTTAAAATGGTGTCATATATAGAGTAAATAATTTTCACATGCTACCTAGGTACTACATACCATTCTACTCTCATGTTCCTTAACATTTATTTAATATACCATGGGGTATATATAAATCATGATAATATTCTACGTATCGACATGTGTGTAGGGAGGGTAAGCATATATATAAGTTTGGTATATCAGTCTAACATTATATATAAAATGGGTCCTTTTTATAGTGATAATGAACCATTCCATCTCTTGATACATCAAACAAGAATTCAATTAAAAACATTATTGGCATAACCTTAAATGTGAAAGATACTTTGTTATAATGGTCTAGATAGTTAGTGAACACACTTATCTTCAATGAATTTTGGTTCAAAATATATGATGTGGATGATCAACCTATTAAACTAAAATAAGCAAAGGAGATACCATAAAATAAATAAAAGAATTTTGAAATAATTGGCCTCGTTGAGGGCCTCAATAAATGAATATGTGTTTTATGACATTTAAGGGTGTATCACTCCTTAAGAATCATTCCAAAAATTTAAGGAACTATATGATTACCTCTTAGAATTAGAAATCATATTGTTATAGTTAAAATTATTTAATCTTGAGTTGAAAAATGGATATGTCATGAGTTTGGCTTCTAAAATTTGTGTAATCAAACAAGATTTGATGCATCTAGTATAAAAAATAATCTATATATGAACACATTCATAAAGGATCTTCTTCTTACATATTCAACCTACCTAGAGTCATTGTAAACAAGTAATCTATTGAAAACTCTGACATTTGATCAATTGGTTGAGAAAATAGCCTAAGGATAAAAAGCCTTCAGAATGAATATAAAGTTCACTGGAGAAAGCATTCTTATGCAACAAAAAATGGTAATACTTCTAATAATGTATTAAATTATATATTTAAATATAATAAAAAAAGGTGAGGTGAAAAATATAGCAAAAATAATAGTTAACATCAAGAAAAGCAAAATCACAAACAACACTTGTATTACAAATGCTACAATAGAAAAGGGAGCTGTGAGACACATGAATGTAATACCTCATGGGATAAAATTGAATATTATATAAAATATAAGCCATAAAGGAGAATAAAAAAAAACTCAAAACTAGATTTAGCGAAGATTTCTTGTGAATGTGTGTTTTCCATCTCTTACAAAGTAAACAATGTCTCAGAGAGTTCAACCTAAGATAATGCTTAGGTTCTAAAAATTAATGCCACCCAGCATATGACTTTATGAATGGAATTATTTGAGTCTTTTTATGAATAAATTTTTGGTACAAGTATTTTTTAGATAAAATAAGTCTACGACTTCAAGGCAAGGGTAAAATCCAATTCAATTCACCATAATGTCCATATTTCATTCTTTGAAATGTATTATGCCTTCATCAGTTTAAAATAAATTTTTTGTATCATATGATAATTTAAAACAAATCCACTCCATTCTAATAGATAATGGAGAGATGAAAGTCATAAGAAAATGTGATAGCATAGTCATTCTGACTAGCTATGTAGAATGAAAATTTATGAAACTCAGGGGTGAGAACTCGAGTCTTAATTTTTTTTATCATCTCATAGAATTAATGTTAGCAATTTTTCTATGGCATACAATATTTAGGCACACACACTATGATAACATCTACATAATGCAAATAAATTTTGTTATAGGTTTCTCAACTCTACCGAAAAACATTGAATAGTGTGAAGCTTTCATATTAATGAAACATGAAAGAGAACCATTTAAAAATTTAGAATGGAAATCCCAAAAAAAATTGTGGTTGGTTCACTCTAGTATACGTTCTCTACCAATTATTTCCATTGGCCATCACAAATAATTTTTTTTTCATTGATCACTACAACAGGTTGACTTCAATATATTTTCTAAATAAGAAATCAAAAACCTTCCAAAAATTTCAAAAAAATTGAACAATGCTTGAATATGAATCACATCTTATTTAGAAATCAGGACTTATAATGATGGTGATTCCACTTTAAAGGTGTTTTAAACCTAACTAAAGCATTAAAAAATTAAGCATCATTTCATAATCCCTTACACTAGTCACCATAATGGAGTACTTGAGAGGATGAACTAAACTCTCATGTACATCATTCAGGAAATGTTATTATTCAAAGGGGTAAATCTACACTTTTGGGTAGAATTAACTAAAAAGGTATACCTTTGTAACATGTCACCATCAATAGCCCTACAAATGAAGACTCCATATGAAATCTACTGTGTTCATCTCCCTTCAATGCAACATCTTCATATTTTTAAATCCACATGCTATGCATTTATTCTAAAGGAGAAAAGGAACAAACTTGAGCACATGAGTCATAAATTCACTCTTTTGGGATGCTCCAAGTCTTCAAAATCATACAAGTTATTTGATGATAATAACAAGAAATTTCTCATTGCAAGGGATATCATCTTTTTTTAAATTATAAAGGACACAACTAACATCATTCAAAAATTAAATCAATTAAATAAATTTCCAAATTTTATGTTTTCAAAGGGGTTGATATAGAGGTTCTTAAAATTAAAGGGGAACCTGTAATTGTGAAACACTTGAATCTATATTGAATTTTATAACTGAAAATGGTACTCCCCATGTAGAAGAAAGTGAAACTTCATTAGAGGATTATCTGATGCTAGAAAATAAAGGATATTAAAATACATAAACTCAAGAACTAGTGATTCCAAAAGCTATAAATAAAAAGTAACCAAGATGGATGTAATAGACATTAAAAGATGTCAAACCTGATGTGGTTAGGAAAATAGACAAGAAGTGCACATATAGTTACATAGTAATCAGACATGTCACTATATGAATTTAAAGATAATATATAAAATCTTTCCTTATAAGACCCTCCTAAAGAAGAATTCAATGTTACTTTTTACTCAAAATTCACTTCCTTGAAACAAGCTGAAAAGCATGATGCATGGAAAAATATAATATGAAGTGAGCATGATGTATTATTCAAAAATGAAACTTGGAAATTGGTTGATCCATTAATCAACTATAAACCTATTGGCTTTAAGTGGATATTTTACAAGTACAAATAAAATGTCTCACTTGAAAAGCACAAATCAATGATTGTCACAAATGTAGTTTCTCAAAAATAAGGAATTGACTATAATAAAACCTTTGCACCAACAACAAAATGGACTAAAATTCAATCCATGTTGTCTCTAGCAAATCATAGTGATGGAAATTTCACCAAATGGATGTTAAAATTACATTTCTAAATGCTGATATCAAAGAGATAATGTATATGAATCAACCCAAATGTTTCGTAGTAAACAACCAAGAGCACCAATTTTATAAACTGAAAAAATAATTTTATGGTTTGAAACAAGCCCCAAGAGCATGATACAAAAACTCACTCAAAACCTCAGAACTTCAAACATTTTGAGTTTGAAGAGGCAACTCTTTTTGTCAAAATAATTTAAAAAATAATTGTGCTTTTAGTGGTGTATGTTGATGGTTTTATCTTCACAAGAAACAATGAGATATATGCTATAAAATTAAAATTAGAGTTTATGAAAGGATTTGAAATGACAAATCTGGGTTAACTTCATTACTATTTGGATATTTAAGTGATTTAAAATCCAAAGTTTATCTCCATCATTCAAAAACTATACACTAGTGAAATTCTAAGTAACTTTAGAATGACATATTATAAGCCTCTCAACATGCCCATGGAATAAAATCTGATTTTGATATTAGAAGATAATGCATATTTAGTAGATGTTACTAAATACAAATAACTCATTGGAAGTATGATCTATGTTACCATAACAAGACCATATATTTATTTTATTTTTGGTATTCTTTCTCAATTCATGCAACTTACTAGATAAATTCACTTGGTAGCAATAAAAATAGTCCTTTAACATCTCAAAGGAACATAAAATTTTGGGCTCAAATACCTCATGGTAGGGTACATAAACTTGGTTAGATAATCATATTCTGACTATGATGATGACTTTGAATATGGAAAATCTACTTTAGGTTTCTTAATGAATTTTAGAACAATAATTATTAGTTGGAAATTAAAAAATTAATCAATGAGGTTTTTTTTTTGCAATAGAATCATACATTGTAGCTTTAGAGGTAACCAAAGAGATTTGTGGCTTAGAATATTTATTCCAGATTTTTAAGAACATGTTTCATAAACACCTCTCATGGTTGACAACACATTTTTAATTTAAATGAAAAAAAATCCAGTATTTCATTACTAAACTAAGGACATCAACACCAAAGTTCATATGATTCATTATTATGTGAAAGATACTAGTTTAAAATTACTAACATTTTCCTATTGAAGAGTAACCAACAAATATATTGGCAAAATCATTGGGATGAGAAAAAATTGAAAAGTTCATAGGCATGCTTGGTCTCATAATAACCCATACAAATTAAGGTGGAATGTAATATTAATTTAATTTAATATTGTAAATCCTAGGATTAATTGTAGGAGAGCTTTTGTACCATAGTGGTAGCTAGATAATCTTCATGGAATATGAAAGGAATAGTCACTTACTTGGATATTTAATATTAATTTTTCATTCTTATTCAATGCAATATGTAATAACTGTAGTTTACACCAAATTTCCTTTTTGGTCATTTGAATCCTAGCTTGACATTTTGAGTATAGTTTCGTTGTCATTTTTCTATTTATTTTAATTTTGGGGGAAAAAATTCAAGTTTATTCTTAATAATGGCTTAAAATTGTAACTATGGTTATGTGTTGGTTTAATTTTTAGTTGTCATAACACAATGCAGTTGATATTTATAGTGAATTATGCAAATCATAAAAAATATGCAAGTCTATCTTGTCAAGTGACTAAAATAGTTTGAGATAATAATGAGTTAAGATGCTTTGATTAAGTGTTCATGCCTTATTTTTTATGTTATTTTAACATTAATAAAAATGTTAAACTAGAGGCAAGGATCACATAGCTATGGAAGAAATAATTCATGGGATGAAATTAATCAGCAAGAAATAATTGTTCCACTTGCATGTGGTACATACTAAGTTAGACCCTTTGTGTCATGATTGACCACCAATGCATTTACATGAGGTTTTAGCTATAATACTTATATTTTTTTATACTTTGATGCTAATAATCCCTCATTTTGGATTTTTTTCTTGATTGAAAAGTTTAATTTAATTGATAAAACAATATATAGTACATTTTTAATCATACAAAAATATTGGTGAAAAAATTACACCCCAAAAACATAACCAAACCAAGCTAAAATAAGCCTCAGGATGAGAACATAGTCCACACAAGGCCACCACACAGATAAAACAACCAAGGTTAAATTAACTCAAGCGTATATAAACCAAAAAAGGATTAAAAAAAGTAAAAACAATAAGGAACACATTAAGTAATATTAGTAAACATGGTAACAATCAGAGGTGGAGAATCTTAAGGGTTTCCTCCCCACCCTACTTGAGCAAGGGTTCTTCATAAACTAACGTGATTGTATAATCCTATGTGGAAGTTGAAATGGTGAGAGACAACTATAATAATGTGTTTGATATAGAAAGATCCCAATCCCCCTACCACCACTTTCTCTGGTATCCTTATCAAATCCACAACATGGATATGGCCAATGAGGGTGAGGATAAGCACTCCACCAGATCTTAAAACATTAGCTATGAGAACGTTGATGTTACCCCATGCCCATGATCTTAGTGGTGGAATGGTGGTGGGGGGATCTAGAGGATCATGACTAACTACACATGGAACATTCCCCTAATGGTCCAAGATAATTTGTAGATGGTGGAGCTCAAGATAAACTTTATCTAACTTTAGATCTGGAGGGTAACATTAGATCTATCAAAACAAGTTTGTTAATTACATATTTGTTTTTCCATATCTTCATGATTAAAACATTCTTTATTTCTATATTTCTAGTCTAAAAAATAATATTGGTACAAAAAATCTACCAAAATATGTTGTATTTTATAGGAAGTAAAGTCCCCTAGGAGAGCCATCTTCCACATGAACATTTCATGCCTAAAGGGATTGAATATGGTATGAATACATCTCCTAGTAGAATAAGAATGAGGGAAAAAACCAAATATGTGTTTTAGGGATTATGGGTGGTGATAGGTAGGGTAGGTGGGATTTGAGATCCATATGTGCTTGAGCCAATCACCCACAATCAAACCTTGGTAAATAATACACCAAAGGAAATGGTATTTTTTTGGTTGAATGAAATATGACAAGATGTTCTCAAACCTTCTATCCTAGACATGATGAAGGGATTTAAGATTTCATTGATGATTAAGGTTTTTAGTGTCAATATACTGAGGGGCTAAAATTTTATACCCAAGATGAGGGGAGTAGCGAAGAAATGACATAATTATAGGCCAAACCCAATCTTTTCACCATGGCATGAGAGAGGTAACACTAATTTTGTGTAAATAATCTATGACTCAAGTATAGAAATCTATAATTCATAAATGGATTTTGCATCTTCATTATTAATATTAAACTTAGACTTCATAATATTCCATGGAAGCTAGCCACTAATTATTTGGATACCTTTTTAAAACAACTTCAAACCTTTGATCCAAAGGAGCATGGAAAAAAGGAACATTATGTAAATTCAGTATGGGAGACCACCTAAGAGATTGTTCATTAAGTGAGAGACTTCTTCTAAATGTTTACCCCAACCAAATGAGGTGTGGTTTGATTTTCTCACAAGTCTACCATATGAATTGAGACATAAAAGTACCCCATATTTTAATAGAAATAGGGGTGAGGAGGATGTTGTGTAGAACAATCCCTTTCTATAACTTTCAACCAAGAGGATAGGATTGAGAAATACATTGTCATACTATAATTTTCTAGGCTTCATCCCCTTCCAAGATTATAATAATCCATTTGACACTAAGAGCAAGACCTTGGAGTTTAATTTCAATGATCCCAAGCCCACCAACTTATTTAGGTTAACAACAAATGGCCCAAGAGACTCTATGAAAACTAGGATTGCCCTTAGAATTGGCCCACATAAAGTCTCTTAGGAATTTATTAAACTTATAATAAGATGAATTAAAATGGGACCAATAGGAAAAGTAGTAAACATGAGTAGTAGTTAACACCTTAGAAAAATCTAAAACTTTCTAACTAGAGTCAAGGGTTTAGTGATCTAGAAAGAAATTTTCTTCTCAACCCTTTGAACCACATATGAAAAAACTTTAGTGGGTGAAGATATAAAATAAAAAGGATGCCTAGGAACTTAAATTTCACTCTAAGGAGAATCCATTTCCATTGGTATCCATCCAACCAAGGGGTTTTAGAGAGAGGGACTGGTGATAACACTGAGTCTTCTACCATTTGAAGGAAGAGCCAAAAGTGAGGTAAAAAGTGTCCAGTCAATCCATGGCATGTTTAATAGATCCCTCTTCCTCCTAAATAGTGAGGAATGAGTCATTGAAAAAGTGCCCATTAATCAACTGAAGGTATGAATTAGGGAGAGAAATACCCTACACCAAACCCTTGGAAGCATAATTATCCAAAAATAACTAAAACCCTCAACAACTAGAGCATAAAGAGAAGGAGCTAGAGGGAACCCTTGTCTGATAGATCTATGAAACTCAAAATTTCGATATTGTGAACCATTGATATTAATGTAAGCACCAACATCCTAGAAAAGTATATTAATAGTTTGCACAAATTTGGGGCTAAAACCAAGAGACTAAAGCATAGTTATAATGAAAGGCAATTAAATTTGATTATAAACTTTTTCAAAGTCAATCTTGATGAATAACACCTTCTGGTTGGACATCTTGGCCCATTCCATACCTTCCCAAATAATAATGACATTGTCTAAAATGTATTTACATTTAATAAACATGTTTTGATCACTTCTCATAATTAAGGGGATAAGGTGTTTTATTTTGAGAGAAATATCTTTACGTATAATTTTATAAGATACATTAAGAAGAGTGATAGGCCTCTATTTGGTGATAACCTTAGGGTATTTAGACTTAGGAATGAATTTGATGTTATCTTGATTAATGAAATGGCCTAAAGAGTTGGAAAAAATAGATTCATAAGAGAATTTATGGAGATTAGGTCCAATATTATCCTATAGGTTTTGGTATAAGTAAAAAAAAAACCCATCAAATTTTGGGCCTTTGTCAGTGGCCATCTACATAACAATTTCCTTAAGATCTCTCAAGCTAAGAGGTCTATCATAAGCATTTCTCTGAGCTTTAGAGATATTACATGGGACAAACCCAATTAATTAAAATAGAGAATATTCATGCATAGAAGAGGTGGGTTGAACATCAAACACACCATGATAGTGATGCACAAAAGATTTCAATGTGTCATGTAATTTGGTAGATATAATTGAAGCACATCTAATGGATTTGATTCTATATGTATCTTGTATGGACCAAAGGATAGCAAATAATTCTTTGGTCACATTGTCTCCAAATTTTAGCCAATGCATCCATGCTCTAATTTATGTTACTATGGCCTTATAAGCCTCCGTTGATTGGATTTTATGTCTCTATATGGCTGATTGAACCTAAAGAAGAGGATTAAAAGGTAAGGCTTCTAGATCTTGTAAAATCCTAAGGTATTCATGATTTATAGCATGATGTATATGATATTGAAAAATTGTAAGATTACCATATGTTTAAATACAATATATGGTGTGAGTTGTGGCATTGGACCACCAATCAATCTAAATAATATCCCTAGTGGGTTTAAGAGCCAAGTTCCAAATTTAAATGATATTCCCAACATTCTAATCATGGTTGAGGAGGGTAGTGTTGAGGTAAAACTAAGAAATATGGGATTTAACCTGGGGGTGGTCCATTCAAAACATAAGTAAATAGGGTGATGGTTAGACAAGAAGGTGTCTAGGATCACAACTACAAGTTGATTATGTATAAGAGTAAAGAAAAAAAGGTCATGTTCTACTGTCAAAACATGATCAACATGATTAAGCACTCTATCTTCTCCTTGATGAAAATTAGACTAGGTGAACCAGGGAGAAATTAAACCACTCCTTTGGTGGTGATTGGGTTAAAAAACCCTAAGTTTTTTATGCATGTAAAATCATGCCTATCACTCCCTTACATAACACTACATGGGTAGGCATCATTATTTATCTTCAATGGACTCAACCATGCTTAAATCCATGTAGAAGATCCATTGGTAATCCAAAAGGGAATATGACAACCATAGCTAGATCAAGGTATGTTCCACAACATCATTGGACACATATAGGTGGACAAGGCTAATGATGCAACTATGAACATCAAAAGTAGTACACACCACCTGATGGGTGGGGTCAAAACTCCAAAAAATAATAAAATATGGGAATAATGTCAAGGTGAATAATTTTGGAAGAAATTAGTTTCCACGTGCTAAATTTATAGAAATCAAAATTGGCCTTTGTGTTGATTTTTGCTTTTTAATTTTTTGCATCTTTCTAGTTTTTAAATCTAGCTAGTGTGCACATTTAAGACTTATTTTTTTAGGGGTAAATTACTTTAGTTTTTCTTGAAAATGTGTATGATGATAGATAAATGTGAGGAAAATGTAATGGGAAAGATAAGTTTCAAAAAAAAATCAACCCAATTACTAAATTCACAGAAAATAAATTTGGCATTTAAACTAATTTTTACTTAGTAATTTTTAAAATTCTAGTTTTTATAATTTTCAATTTCCTTTGATAAAATTCACAAAAAATAAATTTGGCATTTGAACTAATTTTTACTTGGTCATTTTTAAAATTCTAGTTTTTATAATTTTCAATTTCCTCTGATAAGTAGTTTTTGAGAGACACTTCACATGGTAAAAACACATCCATTTATTATGATTTTTTTTTATTAAAATATATAAATTTCATCATAATACCATAGTATATATGTTTGCATGAAAATATTTCCCATATGCAATACAAAAATCAAAATTGTGTTTTACATTGATTTCTACATCTTACCAGTTACCAAATATTGCAAGTGTGCATTATTCAAATGCATTTACATAGGGTTAAATTACACTCAATTTAATTTTAATATTTCATAAAAATATTTATATGTGAGTAAAAATCACTAGTGAAGTAACTTACATGAAATTATTTTTCACGTATGAAATTTTCAGTGATGAAAATTGACATATATGCTGAGTTTTACTTTTCTGTCTTTTATAGTTTTCAAATTTGACAAGAAAGCACATTTTACGAGGAATTTCACACAAATAATTAAGATTAAATCATATTTAAAACTTCCATGATGGTATTAAAGTGTGGGAATAATTTAAATGTGAGTAAATTTACATAAAATTCACTATCACATGTAAAATGCACAATGATGGAAACATAATTTTACACTGATTTTTACTTGGCCATTTTCTGCATTTCTAGTTTTCAAATTTAACATGTGTGCACTTTTAAAACATATATTCACATGACCAAATTAGGTTAAAATTAATTTAAATATTTTATGTTGATACTCTGATGATATTTTAATATAATTCAATTGTTTTTTATTATTATGCTTTCTAGTAAAAATATACTACTATGCATAATGACCCTTTCCAAAAAAGTTTTCATTTAGCCAACCTTTGATCAGAAAGCACTTAAATGGTAATGTTCATGGATTAACTTGATTTTTTTACAAAAATAAAAACACCATTTTTAGTATATATTAAATACATTGTATATTTGTATAAGATACAATGGGTATTGATCATGCTTTATCCTATGAATTTATTTTTGAGCTTATTTTGAAAATAATGTTTTGGTTGCTCATGATTTTTTGGTGGTTTTCAAGCCATATTTTTTTATTTGTAGCTATGTTTTTGATGTTGTTACATTGTGTTGTAAAAATATTTTTTCCATATTTGTAATGGTGTTAATTCAAAATTAGAGAAATGAAAAATGAAAAACCTGTCAACATTTTAATCATGAGACTCTATATCTTCTAAATATTGTGTGCTTATAATTTTTTGATATCTTTCACATTTTGTTAATAAAGTAATATGTTTTATTTAATATTTTAGTAGAGTGTGGCTAATATGATTGCATTATTCAAACTAGATTTGTCATCAAAATTTAATGGAGTTGTGACTCATACATTAGAAGTGTGTAAAGGAGACAACATAGGAAGAAACTTTCCATAGATGAATGATCACTTGTGTTGAACATGGATACCTAGGATATTTTATTGTTCCCAACACTTCTCTACCACTTTAATTTAATATTATCCTATCATTAATTATTTTGTCTTGTATTATCTTAGATATGTAATTCCACATTGAACTTTGGCATTGGTTGGTACCTATCATTTAACGATTGTAACCACCTGGTGGGTGGGTGACATTAGATTGAAAACCTATGTAAAGCCAATGAAATGACTCATAAGTGGTTGGTTTATTTGTAATATAGAGTATAGGAAAGTACCCAACACTTATTTTCTAATATTTCTTATTTTCCTAATCATTTTTTCTTGGGACCAATGTAGTTTTGAAGCATTTTTTTGTACTTCACTTGATTATGGTGGATCCAAACATTGTTTTTCAAAAAAATATCTTTAATACAAAGGTTTTAAACATTATTTTTATTTTATTGAATATGTATATGATGGATTTGCTATTTTTATTCATATCTAAAACCCTTAGACTCTTACATCTTATTTTGTTCATGATTATATGCATATTGGTTTTTAAATAAATTGATTTCATGGATGCCATGTAATCAAATGGATATAATTTATCTTCATTACAAAATAGGATTACATCTTTCTATTTACCCTCATATTTTTATTTTTTTTATAAATTATTTAGAGTAGGAAGATTAGATTAAAAATTTAAATCTATACTTACATGTTTATCTTGAATAAAAACTATGTTTATTACTACTTATGCATTACTAAATCTAGGTATGTAATGAACACATTTCAAATGAGATGTATTTTTATGTCAAATTTGAACTATTGATTTCCTAGATAATAAATGCATTACCCTCATTATATCCATCATTAATCTAATCTTATTCTGAACATGCCCCTTGAAGTGGTATAGTTTCACATCAACCACTAGGTTACCCTACAAGCCAAGACATGATAGTAATAGACCTTAGAGAGATTTTATTTATTTTTAATAGAGATTGGGTGATTTCCACCCTACCTAAGTTGGTGTCCAAAATGACCCAACAATAGATTGGCCTTAGAGGGAGGGATTAGACTAGAATTATTTTAGATATATGATTGGTTATGGTTTGAAACCAAGGATTTAGTTTTAGCATAGGGGAACATTGCCTACATAGAGACATTTCAAGTGCCAACACTATAAAATAGATGGATTATCATGAGGTCAAATTATATTGAAGGTGAATTTGAATTTTTATACCTCACTAAGCATAAAAAACTATATCTAATAAAGGGAAATACAAGACTAGATATACTCATCTAGTTATTATTTCTCCTACAAAAATAGTTTCCTTTGTAAATCCTTTTACTAACCTTCTAAACCCACCATTAACTATTTTTTGGATTGGTGGACGTAAATTCTCTATAAAAATTCTAAGGGTTACTTCTGATTTGCCAAAGAATATTGAATGTTTTTATCCAAAATATGTGTAAGGTGAGATTCAAATTACTAAAGAGTATAGTCAAGATTTTAAAGATGTTATCATAATAAATCAAGCCCAACATGAGGATGTGGTTTATCACTTATTTATTTATTCCTTAGATGAGGAAGCCTATGGTTGGTATCTTTTCTTGCCAAATGGATCCATTAATTCTTGAAATAATCCATGACTATGTTTTTTAATCCCTTTAGGGTGCCTATTGATCCTTCTATCCTTTATCATCACTTTGTTGCTACCCAGAGGAAACCAAATGAACTAATGAGTATGTTTAACACCCATTTCCATAATTTATACAAGAAGCTTAAAACCCTCTATACCCAAACATAAGTGGATTATATTAAAAAATAATTAATATAATCATATCTAATAACATTTATGTTCCTTAAAGGAATCAGGTAGCTCTTGAATATTTGTCTTTAACCTATAATTAATCCATCAATATTGAGAAAAAAATGATTCCATAAGGATATGGTGCTGGTTCATTACCATCTTATGGACATCTAGGAATATATAACTAAATCATAATGATTAATCAATTACTTACGAATTATATATCAGCGATGAACCCAATATTAGGAGCTATGTGTGCAAATCAAAACATGATTTACAATCCAATCCCCTTGAATCAAATGCCTAGGAGTCAATTTATTCTTCCAATCTAAGGTTTTCACATCCAGGTAACTAAAAACTTCTTCATACACCTTATAATAACATTGTTGTTGTATCTAACATGACTGGTTGTGTTGGTCTAACACATAATCAACAAGCAATCCCATCATTTTTAAATAATTAAACAACTTCCAATGTGGTTCATAATCCAATAACACCTCTTGTGCCTACATTATTGAACATTTCAACACCTGTATTTAATACAACTCAATATAATGTTGTTATTAATTATTAGATAACTAATGTAAATCCTAAAATATGAAATTTGTAGTAGATGGTTAGAAGATTGACCAAAGATGTAGTTAACTTACAAAGACGAGTATCTCAAAATTAACTTATGAATAACCCTCCTCAAAATATAAATTTAAAATTACAAAAGATTAGTTGCCAACGGAATACATAGCCCAATAATGGAGGTGTACCTACTCCCCTTGAAAATGTGAATTAAACTAAAAATAATTCTATAAATTTCATAAACATGGCTACTTTGGCATTACCTGTTTGGTGTAGAATGCATAATACAATTAATCATGTCAAAAATGATTGTGTTGATTTTATGTTAGTTTCAAACATATTTCAAAATATAAACAATTTCATCTAAAATCAATAGCACAATTAGTTTCAGCATTAGTATTTGAAATGGCCCATTATAGGCAAGAGTTGAAGGCTTGAATATAATGTGTCAGTCAACTTCACATATTTTATTTCATGAATTGGAAGCATATAAATAGTGAAAACGTTTCCTATAAACTATGAGTTTGCTCCAACTATCAATCCCATAGTAATCTCCCCACACCTAAATATGTGAGTTAGATAAATCACTGTTTATGTACAAATAAATACTAAAATCTCAAACTGCTAAAATAGAAGTTGTTACATAACAACTTATTTACCACATAGTAAAAACTAATTACCATAGGAAATCTAAATTCTCAACATTCCCTCCCTTAGAGGTCACATGGAAAGAGGAATCATAAAAACTAAAAACTATATTACCCTCCCATAATATTAACATGCAGATGTTGGGTTCACCCAAAAATGCATGTGATACATAATTTGAAAAAAGTAATTAGGAGAGGAAAATATTAGAAAATGGATTTTGAACATAGGCATATTTGAAAAACATGCCTTTCAAGGATTATTTGAATCTTGTAATTAAAATGGACTTGACTCAAAAAAAATAAAGATGACTCTAGTCTATAAATGACACTAGACTGGAAAATGATTTTGAGCAAAAAATACAATTAAATATTGAATTATTACCAATTTATTGACTCTTTTATAATGAATTGATTATACCAAAAAAACAAATGACTCAAACCTAAAAATCAAACTATAAAATAAATGACTCTAAATTCTTAATGAACGACCCAACTTTAATAACTCAAACCACTTATAAACAACTTAATAATAATAATAAAGTCAAAATATATCAAATATTGAAGCATGAACAACTAACATAAAAAAATAAACTAATCAACTTAAATTTAAAATATTAAATAACAAACTAAAAACAAACCCAAAAATAAAACTCTAGAAAATCAAAACTCAATAAATAAATCTATTAACAAAATTAACTCATAATAATAAATATAAAAAATGTCTCCACTTAAAAAATAAATCCAAATCTAAAATTTAAAATATTAAATTAAAAAGTGTTTTAAAATATACATAAAATTAAAAAAACTATGAAAATGAATAACATAAAAAAGTAAATTAAATCTAATGAACTCAAAATATCTATGGAATTGATCTTAAAAATTTAAAATATTAAAAAACTAAACTAAGACATTAAAATAAAAAAAACCTAAAAAATTATCTTTATCACAATCGTCCATTGCATGGATTGGCGATGGGAGGTAAGGAACATGTTGAAGTGCCATGAATATAGATTAGGTAAAATGGATCAATGGAGCTGGGTCCTAATTCTAGTTAAGATTCAATAGAGACAGATCAAGAGAATGCCATGGAGGAGAATCATGAGCCATTTTCAGTTCAAAGAAGCTAATCTTGCCATTATTCTACCTCCCTAATGTCTCATTTTATGTGCAAAATAGCTCTAAGAAGTTTTAGATTTTGTCAAAACAATTTCTGGGTTTCCTTCCCCTCTAAAATAGCTTTCCATAACAATTTAAATCATCTAATTTCATCAAAAAAAGATATGAAAAGTTTCATGAGGGTCTTCCAAATGTTTTTTTGAATATATATATATATATATATATATATATATATATATATATATATGATTTTCTAAATGCAATAGTGAAAAAAATGGGTGAAAATAACTGAGGAAAGAGATGAATAGAGTGGAAAGGAGAGAGGAAGAATGAAAATGAATGGAAAATGACAATGAATTTTCACATAGTCTGCACTGAAAATCCTCGTTAATGTGAAAGCAAGGAAGAACAAATATGAAAATAGTGGTTACACATGGTTTACACTGAAACACTATTGTGTTATCCATTTTAATGTAAAATACAAAAAAATGGAAGGTACAAAAAGGACCAATAATCCTTCCTCTGATACAAGATATTGAAAATGACCCATTATAGGCAAGAGTTGAAGGCTCAAATATAGTTTGTTAGTCAACTTCACATATTTTATTTTATGAATTAGAATCATAAAAATAGTGAGACCTTCTCTTATAGACTATGAGGTTTCTCCAACTATCAATCACATAATAATCTCCCCACATCTAAATATGTGATATAGTTAGATAACTCACTATTTATGTACAAACAAATACTAAAATCCCAAACTCCTAAAATATAAGTTGTTACATAACAACTTATTTATCACATAGTAAAAATTAATTACCATGGGAACTCTAAATTCCCAATAATTAGTTAGTTTAGGTTAGTACTTCACATGATTAAATATTAATTTTTTTTTTTTTTTTGTGTGTGTGTGTGTGTGTGTGTGTGTGTGTGTGTGTGTGTGTGTGTGTGTGTGTGTGTGTGTGTGTGTGTGTGTGTGTGTGTGTTTTTAATATGTGGATAGGTTTATCAAATAATGTAAGTTCAGTTTTGAAAACAACTCACATAGTATTTTAGGAAACTTTTATGGGATAAGGTGAGGGATAACAAGGATATATGTGTGATAAATTTAGGGAATAGATTAGGGAGATATTTTAGATATTAGACATGAGGAATATATCCATGTTTATCATATATTCTTTCCTATAAATGTAACTACTTTACTATTGAATAACTTGAGTTGGATGATTGACAAAAAAATGTGATTGTGCGTTTTCTCACATGAGCTTTGGATCTACATAGATATGGGTTATAAACTATATTTGGTATCAGAGCGGGTTTCGTCATAGTCCTCTCTTCTCATTATTAGTATTTTGTTCATAAGTTCTTGTCAAAATGACACAATGTTTAAGCAATTAAAATCACTTACAAATCCATTGTTTGTTCATTCAATCTTCTTGAATTTTTCAATGGTGAAATATTTTAGACCATGTGTGAAAATACTTGGCATATGTCATTCATTTGAATCTCCTTCACATCCATTTTTTCACTCTTTTCATGGTAACTCACTCCATTTTTTCCATTGTGTTTATGGTTAGTTTATGTGTGTTTAGTTTAGTTTAGGTGTGTTTGAATTAGCACTTGTGAGATTCAAGTTTTTATTGAAGTGTTTTTGAGTAAATATGACCTCATAGTTGAATTCATAATGTCCAAAAATATTTGGATCGACTGTAAACCTACCTTATTTCTATTTTGGTCATTTTTGGACTATTTTGGAATTTCACAGATAAATCCACATTTTTTTTTGTTAAAACTATCTAAATGATAGGTCATAATTATGTTTTTATAATTAGAGTTTCTATAAAATTTAAAAGAATTGAAGATTCATGTGTTTTTAATAACTTTTTCAAATTTAAACACAATCTATTTTGTTGTTTAATAGAAAAATAAAAAACAAAATAATAGTTTATGTAGATTTATATAACATAGAAAAATAGTGAAGAGTTCTTATTTTTTAAGAGCACAATCATAGGCTAAACATAGACATAAATCTTATTTGAATGCTTGAAAATATAATTAAATATTATATTTAATATTTTTGAAAGCTATTTTTTAGATATCTGCATATTGGAGGTTTAAAATCATATAATATTTTGTGGATCAAACTTCAATTATGTTCTCCTCAAAATATGACTTAAACATACAACAAGCTTGGCTTGGACATGTTAAATTCAACCACAGCTCCCCTCTTAGTTTGGAATCCCAACATGTGGTAGTATAAATCTTTGATCTTGACTCAATGGATTTCTAAACTTTGGCTTGGTTTGTGAATCTCAACCTCTAAATAGCCCGTACAACTCTTGTTTTATGGAATTATATCCTCCAACTTAGTATTTTCCAATGTCTAAGCTCCCTCAAGTGAAAATATTCCTCCTCTGATAGTGTAAGTCACTTTCTTATCATAAAATAAACCCTAGGTTGAGGTAGCTTTTATTTTCTTAAAGCTAAATCTAGTTTTTTAAACATAAAAGTATGTTTTCTCATTTATATGGATAAAAGGCATGGAAATATAATTTTATAAAGACTCTATGTTAAAAATAGGTCCTGGGTTCAACCCACACAAAGAACCCTAAAGCATAAGTTTTGGTAAAATTTTCTTTTCATAATTTCTTTTTATTAAATAATTTGGGGATTAATATTTATAGAGGGGGTCATGTTTATAGGATATATTATCAAAATATATTTGTAAAGAAGATATAATACTTTTACACAATTTTATAATAGAGTGTTTGTCAAAATAATATTATAAAGGGAGATATAAATGTTTTTTTGACAAATTTTAAAGGAGTCGCTACAATTTTTTACTTGGATGTGTTATTGATGGAAACCAACATACAACATTTTTTTACATTGAAGGGGTGAAAATACAAATTAAGTGAAACATCAAACATTAGCAAAAAATGAGAAGACACCACCAATAAGTAACAAGGCCAACTATAGTTGCAACTCTAGAAAGATTATTTTATGTCATTTTATCCCATGTGGACACTAAGGGAATTAATGTTATAAATTATTCCTCACATAGGTCCATTAATTAGTTTAGATTATTTCTCCACATTATTAAATAATAATTAGTATGTGTGCATGTGTGTTTAATATCTTGAGAGGTTTATTCAATCATGTAAGTAAAGTTGTGAAAATAACTCACAAGTGTTGTAGGATAGTTTTAGGATATAGGGTGAGAGATAATAAGGATAAGTGTGTGAAATATTTAGAGAGTATATTAGAGAGATATTTTAGATATTTGACATGAGAAAGATCTCCCTATTTGTAGGAGATTCATGTTGGTAAATGTAACCAATTTGATATTAAATATATTAAGTTGGATGATTGACAAAACGTTTTGTATGTGCATTTTCACTATGAGCTTTGGATCTACCTAGATATAGGGTAAAAAACAAAAGATAATTATTTATGGATATTAAAGTTTGATGGTTCTAAATCCAAGCATGGTTGTGGTATCATAATTGAGCTCATCAATCCAATGGGAAGGCTTATTTGGTTGCATTTAGGTTACAATTTTATTTTAAAAATAATGTTGTTAAATATGAAACATTAATTCATGGACTTTCTTTTTCTCTCAGGAATAATTTCAAATATATAAAGGTGTTAAGTGATTCAGAGCTTGTGCTTAAAAAATTTAGAGGCCACTATGCATGTAATGAAAATTTCTTGTCAATGTAATGCAACATAATTGAATTTTTGTAGAGGAATTTGATGTATTCAATATAAAAACAATACCTCATATGAGGAATCACACAGTAGATGTTTTGGTGAAACTAGTTGTTGATTCTAACTTGAAGATGATTTTAGTAAAGTTGATTTCCATTCCTTTCATCATGGATAATATCATAGATTTTTGGGTGTTCAATGATGATCAAAATATTATTTAATTCATCATGAAAATGGATGTATTTGAATATCAAATCATTGACAAAGATGACTTTGGGTTAGATGAAGAAGGTGTGTTGAACCTAAAAATAAATGTTAGCGAATTAACATTAATTTGGGTTCTTCTTATATGTTTATAGGTTTATCATAAGTCTTATGTGTGTGTGAATTTATCATATTTATAAATGCACTTTATTCTAGCCTTTTGAAGTGTCACTCACCTCTCTAGTACACTTGTTAGTTTTGTAGTTAATTGTATGTAAATCCTCCCCTGGCCTTCCCTATCCCCCCAAAAACATGACACACACATCCTCTCAATTTATAAGAGGAATAGAGACACATGACATATATATTGGATCTTGCAATTGTAACTTATTTTCTTTGTTACCTCTTTATAAAAATCTCTCATATCCCTTTCTTCAACACTTATTACTACACTCTCACAACTCTTATTGATCTAGTATTGCTCTTAAGCCCTTGATTCTCTCTTGGCTTAATGTTGTTCTTCCTAACTTATTCATGTTGTTGTAATTATATATTCTTATTGAAATCTTTCAATACTAACGTTGGGTTTTTATCCATATGACAATTTCTCCACTTGTCACATTTACCTCAACTTTGTGGTTTGTGCCACTTCAAGGTAACATTATTTCTTAATTTTTATTATTTATTCAATATTTAATTTAATCTTACATAAAATTTATATCATGGTATCAGAGTATTGGTTTTTTCAATGTTTTTGGTGAGTTGTGTATGCCTTTCTTGGAGGAATCTCATTTTTTTTAAAAATTGGTTCCATTTTATGCCTTCTAACCTTTTTTTTACATGTTCTTTAAAGGATTTTTTAAGCTTGTTCTGGTTTTTCAATTCTTTATTAATTCCAACAATTATTAATAATATCTACATTCTTTAAGGTTATATTTTATAGGATTGCATTCATAAAATCTATATTTTCATTTTTTGACATATTTTAATTCTATTGTGAAGTTTCAAGTTGCTCTAATGGATTCTTTTTAGTTATTTTTAATTTTGAAAATTTAAAAGTAATTTTTTTATTTGAAAAATATCCATATATTAACTAAATAAAAATATACAAATAATTTAAAAAATGTAATTTTTATAAAACTCGTTATATTAAAAACCTATAAAATTAAAATAGATATATATTTCGATTTATAAATTATTTATTTCTAAAATTTAATGGGTTTTTAATCTTTAATCTAAGACTAAAATTTATAAATTTCATTAAAACCTTATTTTTATTTTTCATTTTTCAAGATATGATAAAAAATGTCACTATTGTTTTTTAATTTAAAAAAATATATATATATTTTTCTACAAAGTATTTTCTGTGGTGTTTCACTAAAACTAGATGTATTGAATTTTTGGACATACATCTTGATTATTTTTCTAATACCTTTTTATCCTACATATATCTCCATTCTAACCATTTTTTATTGAATAGTTGTTTTTTTCTCCTAGGATAATCATGTGGATATTCATAGATGTGCTTTCCTTCCCATGTCTTTTTTAATATTTTAATAGTTGTGCAAATTTGATCTTCATGTTTGGGTTATTTTCTGAAGAGGATTCTTTGAGGTTCTTGATGATCACACTTTATTCCTTGTGATTTTTGATGACATATTCTCTTTTTTATTCTCTAAACATTTGTAATTTGTCTTGAATGAAGTTTATATTAAGAGGGGCTATTAATTAATTTAAACTCTCTTATTTATTTGTAAAAAAAAATCTCCACTTTTCTAACCCCAAATTCAAACTTAAGGGGAGTTGTAAATAACCTTAAATTGGGTCCTTCCTATATGTTTATAGGCTTATCCTAAGTATTATGTGTGTGTGCATTTATTTTATTTATAAATACACTTTATTCTAGCCTTTTGAGGTGTCACTCACCTCTATAGTCAACTTGTCAGATTTGGAGTTACTTGCATGTAACTTTTATCCCCCACATGACACAAACATCCTCTCTACTTATAAGAGGATTAGAAACACTTGACACATATGTTGGAGCTTGTACTTGTAACTTTTTTCTCTATTATCTCATTATAAAGATATATCTTATCCCTTTCTTCAACACTTGCTACTACACTTTCAAAATACTCTAGTTGATCTAGTCTTGATATTGCATCCTCTATGCTCTCTTAGCTTAAGGATATTCTTCTTGTAGCTTCTTCATGCTATTGTAATTAGAGATTCTTTTTACAATATTTCAATACTAGTGTGGGGTTTTTCTTCGTATGATGGTTTATTCACTTACATTTGCCTCAAATTTATTATTTGTGCTCATTTTAAGGTAACATTGTTCCTTAATGTTTATTGTTTATTCAATGTTTAATTCAATATTAGGAAATATTTATACCAAAAATATATATTTTGAAAGGTATTGCCTCTTTGAAAATATTGTTTGCCATGAACTATCGAGGTGATAAAGAGAAGGCAGCCCATTCCAAATGTATGTTACATGAGCCATGTAATATTAGAAATGTAAATGATTTAAATAAAGTTCTCTTAGGCACAACTTGTAATGAAAGAGAGAAGCATGAAATTTTATAAGTCTTGCAAGACTACACGGATGTCATAGCCTATGGATATGAATACTTGAAGGTATTTGATACTTCAATATTCACTCATACCATTCCTCTAAAAATAATATTTAAGCCTTTATATTAAAGACATAGGCCTAAAAATCCTTTAATATAACTTTTAATCTTCAAGGATGTACAAAACTTATTATCAGTCAAGATTATTTTTCCTATTAAGCACTCTATGTGGGTGGAAAAACTAGTTCTTATGTGGAAAAACTAGTTCCCGTGTGGAAAAAAGTGGAGTGATACTCTTATGTGTGGATTTAAAGAATCTAAATAGAGCTTTATAAAAAGATAATTACCCATTTCCATTTTTTAATTAGTTATTAAAAATTGTGAATGGTTCATAAATGATGTTTTTTTATATGAATATTCTAGTTACAATCAATTATTGGTGAAATATGATGACATAATCAAAACAACATTCACTAAAAAATGGGAGACCTTTACATATAAGAGAATGGCATTCAATTTAATAAATTTGGGTGATACATCATAATGTGCTATAGACATTGCTTTCAAGGATCTAATTAGTAGTGCATTATGATTTATATGGATGATTTGATCGTATTTTCTAAGAACAAAAATTTCATGTGAAAGACTTGAGAATGGTATTACAAAGATGTAGAAAACACAATATCTATTTGAATTTGAAGAAATGAATATTTATATTTACTAAAGGTAAGTTTTTGGAGCACATAATTTATGATAAAGGCAAATCCATAGATCTTGATTGGGTAGAAACAATTCTAAAATGTCCATTGCTTAGTAATAGAAAGGCACTGAAGTAATTCTTTGGTAAGATCAATTTTATACACAAATTTATTTTATGTTTTGTTGAGATAATTAGACCATTAAACAACATGTTAAGGAAATATTCTAAGATTGAACAGACTAGTGAAACACAAGTTACATTTTTTGAAATTGAGAAATCAATTATGAACACCCCCATGATAATTAGTCCAGATTATATGCATCCCTTATACATTTATTCCTTTTCCTCATAGCATTCAAGTGTTAGTGTTCTGACTTAGAGGAAAATTTGAAGATGAGAGACCAACATCTTTCATGATTTATCCAATCATAAATGTTGAATTAATGTATTCTACCATTTATAATTAAGTATTTACTATGATCAAAGTAGTTAAAAGGTTTAGATATATTTTAAGTAGAAAAGTGTTTGCCATTTTACTAGATCCTTCTGTAAAGGAAATATTGATTATAAATGATCTAGGTGAATGCAAAGGTAAGTGGATGACTATTTTACATGAATTTGAATTATAAATTCAGCCAAAGAATATAGTAAAGGTCAAGGACTAAATAAAATGATGGCTGAAGTTTATTCTCATATTGTCTGTCAATAGTGCATGATGTATTATATCAAAATTGATGAGTGGTATAAAGACATAGTCTATTTATTATTGAATAATAGTTGTCCTAATTACTTAAAGTCAAATAAAATAAGAGCATTATGCTTCAATACCAGCAACATCATGACAAAATCATGGATTTTATATACAAATAATTATAAGGGTATTTACCTGATATGTCTAAATAGAGTTGAAGTAACTGAAATAATTAAAGGTTTTCATAAAATGTGGAAATGGAAATGGTTCAAAAATTTCTATATCTCACTAAATCCTCAAAGTAGGTTACTACTAGCCACTGGTTTTCAAGGATGTTCATGCATATGTGAGAAGTTATCATACTTGTCAAATTACAACACATAGAATTCAACCCTATTACTCTTTTGAGTTCATTATTAAGGTTTTACCTTTTTCAAAGTGGGTGTTGGACTTTGTTGGAGCCATCAATGATAATTCATCATCTAGACATAAGTTTATCTGACAACAAAAGTGGCAATCAACTTTATTGAGGAGCGTATCATCACCAAGTTTAGAATGTCATTTAATTTGGTATGTGATAATGGTATTTCATTCTCTTATTTCAAATTCACAGAATGGGCATATGATAATAAGGTAATATTCAAGTTTTCCTTTAATTATTATCTATAAGATAATGGTGTTATTGAATGTATAAATAATAACTTGATGTGATTAATAAAATCTTAGACACCAACCCTCATTATTGGAGTAACATATAAAAATTTGAAATTTGGTCTGATAGAATTAGAATCAAGACCTCCCTAAGTACTTCTCCATACCACTTAGTATACAATCAAAATCTAGTTTTCCCTATACGTTTGAGAATCCCTAATTTGAAATTAATGAAAGATTATATAAAAACTACTGACATGATTTAAATTAGGATTCTGAACTTAATACCACTAGAAGAAATATAAGATGCAACCTTATTTCACTTTAGCAAACATCAAAGAGTTTTCAAGCAATGGTTAGACAAGAGATCCAAAAATAAAAGTCTTTAGGATTGTTGATATAGACCTGTTGTGGGATACAAGTCATGAAAAAAGGGACAACATAGTAAATTTGATGCCCTTTGGTTAGGTCCATTTTAAAGTTTTGAAATCTTAGGCAAGAATTCATGCAAGCTCAATATTTTTACTAGCGAGGATGTCCCACTGCTTTCCAATAGATAATTTACTCAAGCACTATTTCCAAGCATGAGATAGCTTCATGTGGCCTTGTACATAGTTTTTATTTTTTGTGTGTTTTTCATCTTATTTTTGTTCATTATTTTCATTATTTTTGTTAGTTAATCCTTAATATTTGCCTCAATTTTGATACAATCTTGTTTTAAATGTTTTGGGTACTTGTTGATCATAAAATAAAAATAGGTTTGTTGGTAAGTAACATTAATTGTTGTTTTGTTGATGACATACTTTACCTAATTTTTTATGAAATATTTAGTTAATTATTTAAATCTTAAAGGTTTGGAGTATTTCATATGCTAAATTTAGTCATTTTTTTATGAGTTCGGGTAAATTGTTTGACTTATTAAGATATTCTCTTGAAACCTTACACAAAATATAATTAAATTGATATATGTATTTTTTTGGATAAAATAATTACAGCCAAGATATAGAGTGAAAAATATATAATTTTACCTCTTGTTATTCATGGTGATCTCCAACCCATGAGATTCTCAAATAAAATAAACAAAAAGAAAAAAAAATCTATTATCCAAAAATTCATTTTTTGGGTGATTTAAACCACCTCTACCAAAGCTATAGACATCTAGTTAGTAGTAGAGATATGATTTGATTGGGATCATAGATAGTTCCATCAAGACTATAAAAATCTGACTTGTAGCAGAACAATGTCTATGTATTTTTCATAAGGTAAAATTTACTAGCTTTATGATTTGGGTTTAAATAAGTAGTCATTGTTAATTTTAGAAAGGAAATGAACACACTTACACACTAGTCAATGTGAATATATGATTTTATTCTATAGTCATTCCCTTATTATATTTTCATAATTTTTCAAGTTCCATACACTGTCCTAAAATAAATATTATGGGTTCATAAACATGTTTTTTTGTTTCAAAATACTTGGGAGTATTTTTCAGTAGATTCATCAGTTATTATTTCTTGCAAACCATACCCTAATTTCATATTGAAAAATCATGGTACCATTTTTTATCTTTTGAAATTGGATTCTATATTTATATACATTTTTTAAAAATGTTTTGGGTGTGCAGTGTTGTTTCTATTTATTACCACTAGTCACTTTTTTAGCATAGTTTTGCATCATTAAATAAAGCTAAATTCGACATAGTTTTTGAATGATGATAGTCAAATGTCATTAGAATACAATGTTAAAAAAAAGTGATAAAAAATTACTTCTCACATTAAAAATGTAATATAATCAAAACAAGCCTTTGCATTGATTTGTATTTCATGTTTTCAAATCTTACCAAAAGTCACTTTTTGGGAGGCATTTTGCATGGACAAATCATACCTTTTCATGTGAAAATTTCCAAGATGGTAGTAAAATATAGAAAAAATGTGAAGGTAAAGAAAGATAGAGAAAATTATTTTATATATGTTAAATTAATATAAATTAAAAAATTCATTTGTGTTGATTTTTACATTTCATTTTTTGCATCTTTCCAATGTTCGAATCTAGCCAGTACACATGTTTAAGACTTATTTTCTTAGGGTAAATTACATAATTTTTTCTTAAAATTTTGCATCATTATAGAAAATTGTGAGGAAAATGTAAAGGTAAAGATAAATAACAAAAAAATTCAACCCAATTACTAAATTCATAGCAACCAAAATTAGTATTTGAACTAATTTTTACATCATTTTTCTGCATTTCTTGTTTTTAAATTTATATGATAAGCAATTTTTAGGAGGAACTTCACATAGTCAAAACACATTTTTATTATGAATTTTTTCATGATAGTATCCAAATATTATTATAATACCATGGTAAATAATTTTGAAATAGATTATTTTCTATGTATAAATTATGCATCTATAAGAATTACCTTCTACATTGATTTATGTGCCTTTCTAGTTACCAAATCTTACTAGTGGACACTCTTCAAACCCATTTTATCAAGGTTAAATTATAGTAACTTTTATTTTAATATTTAATAATAATATCCATATGTGATAGAATGCATTAATGAAGGAATTCAAAAAAAAAATCGCACATCTGAAATTCCTAATGATGAAAATTGACATATGTGCTAAGTTTTACTTTTCTATCTTTTCTAATTTTTAAATTTGACCAGAAAACACTTTTTAGGAGGAATTTCACAAAAATAATAAGATATAACCATATTTAAAACTTTCTTGATGGTATTCAAGTGTGAGAAGAATGTAAAGGTGAGTAAATACATAGAAAATGTATTTTCACATGTAAAAATTTTATGAAAACCTAATTTTACATTGATTTTTACTTGGTCATTTTCTATGTTTTTAGTTTTTAAATTTAACATTTATACAATTTTAAAACCTATAGTCACATGATGTCCAAATTAATTGGAATTTTATATGATGATGCCCTGGTGATATTAGAAGATAATTTAGTTATTTTTTCCAATAAAACTAAAAATACTCTTTTAAGTATTTTTAAAAGTTTTATAGAAATATAAGATATGATGGATATTGATCATGCTTTATCCTAAAAATTTATCTTTGAGCTTTATTTGAAGATGACATTTTGGTTTCTCACCACTACTTAGTGGATTCTAAACTATTTTTTTGGATCTGTAGCTCCATTTTCGATGTCATTTGTTGTATTAGAATATTAATTTTTCCATATTCATAATGGTGTTAGTTTAAAATAAGAGAAATTCAAGATGAAAAACATATAAAAGTTTTAATCATTGGACTGTATTGTTTCTAAATGATGTGTGTTTATAATTTTTTGATATCTTTCACCTTTTCTAAGAAATTAATATATTTTATTTAGTATTTTGGCAAGAGTGGCTAAGAGGAGTCATTATTCAATCTAGGACTTATCACTAAAATTTAATGGAGCCATGACCCATGTATTAGAAGTGTGTAAAGGAGATAAAGCAAGAATAAACTTTGTATATATGAATGAGCTCTTGTGTTAAATGTGGACACTTGGGATAGTTTATTATTCTCAACACTTTTCTACCACTTGAACTTAATGTGAGCCTATCATTAATGATTTTGGCATGTATTCCATTGGATATATAATTTCACATTGAATTTTGACCTTAGTTTATACCTATCATTTAATGTTTGCAACCACTTTATTGGGTGATAATAGATTGGAAATCTATACAAGGCAATAAAAATACTTAGAAGTGGCTAGTTTATTTTGTAATACAGAGTAAAGGAGAGAATCATATGCTTAATTTTCTATAATTCATTATTCTATTGGTTAGTTTTTATTGTAAGTATGTTATTCTAAAGTATTTTTGTATTTTCCCTAATTATAATGGATCCAACCATTATTTTCCAAGAAAATATTATTAATACAAAGGTTTTGAAGAGTATTGTTCATTTCATTCATGTGTCTACAATGGATTTACTCTTTTTATTCATAGCATAAACCCTCAAACTCTTGTATCTTATTTTATTCATGGATTTATGCATACTGGTTAGGAAATAGATTAATTTCATGAATTCCATCTAATCAAATGGATAAGATTTATCTTCATATTAAAATAAGCTTACATCTTTCTCTTTACCCTCATATTTTTTCCTTTTTATAAATCAATTTAAAATAGGTAGATAAGATTCAAATTGAAAATTTGTGTTTACATGTTGATCTTGATTACAAACATTATTTATTATTACTTATGCGTTATTAAATATATGCATGCAATGAACACATTTAAAATTAAATATATTTTTATGTTAAATCTGAATTGCTGATTTTATGGATTATAAATCTAGTCTCCCTACATTCTCCATCGTTAATATAAGCTTATTCAAAAAATGCACCTTGAAGTGGTACAATTTCACATCAAGCACTAGGTTACCCTACAAGCCAATACCTAGTAGTAATATACCTTGGGAATATTTCATCTCCTTTTAAATGAGGTTGGGTGGTTCCCACCTTACCTAATTTGGTGTTATATATGACACATCAATAGATTGATGCTATAAGGAGGGCCTGAATCAATTTTTTTTTAAATCTATGATTGGTTATGGTTTGAAGCTAAGGATTTAGTTTTAGCATAGGGGAAACATTGCCTACACCAAGAAATTCTAAGTTTCAAACCTGAAAAATAGAATGATTATCACAAGGTTAAAGTCTATTGAGGATGAATTTGAATTGTTATACCTTAATGACCATATAAAAACTAGATCTGACAAATAGAAATTAAAAATTGGATATACTTAGTCAACCAAAAATTCACTTGTGGTTATAGTTTCCTTTATAAATCCTTTTTATACCCCTCTAAACCCACCAATGGATATTACTTGGCTTGGTGAAGGTAACTAGCATGTGAAAATTCTGAGGGTTACTCATGATTTGACAAAGAATTCTAAAAAGTTGTCTATAATATGCACAAAGAGAGTTTCATACTACTAAAGAGCACATTAAATATTTTCAATATGTCATCATAAGAAATCAAGTCCAATATGAGGATGTGTATTGTCACTTGTTTCATTATTCCTTAGATGAGGTGGCCTATGGTTAGTATCTTGACTTGCCAAATGGATCCACCACCTCTTGGAATGATCTAGTAATTGTGTTTGTCAATCAATTTAGGGTGTTTTTTTATAATATTATCATGTATCATCACTTTTTTACTTCCTATTTAGAATCAAATTAAATAATGAGTATATTTAACAATTATTTCCATATGTTTTACAAGAAGTTGAAATACCCCTATACCAAAAACAAACAAGCTGCTATTAAAACTTACTTAAGAGTGTTAGACCCAATGAAATCTATGTTCATGAAAAGAACTCAAGTAGCTCTTGCATCTTTATCTTTAACCTATAATGAATCCATCAATATTAAGTAAAAAATGTTTCCACAGCAATATGGTATTGGTCCATTACCATGTTTAGGACAACCGAGAGCATATAACCAAATCCCAATGATTAAACAAGAACTTATGCATAATACACCAGTGATGAACCCAATCTTGAGATCTATGTACCCAAACCAAAACATGATTTTCAATCCAATCTCCTTGAATCAAATGCATGATAGTCAACTATTATTCTAAATCAAAAGTTATCATAGCTAGGTAAGTAACAACTTATTCATATGCCCTAGAATAATGTTTTTTTTTCTATTTAACATGACTGGTCATACTATTCAAACTCATAATCATCAAGTGGTCATGCCATTTCTAAATATTAAAAAACCTTCCAATGTGGCTCTTAATCTAATAACACCTCATGTGCCTATATTTTTTTATGTTGAAACACATGTATCCAATACAAATTAGTAGAATGGTATTCATAATAATCAAAATACTAATATATCTAAAAATAAGAAACTTGTAACAATTGGTTATAATATTTACCAATAGTGTAGTTGATCTATGATGACAAATTGGGTATGGACCTAGGCACTCTAATGTCTAGACTGAATTTGAGTATGTGAACTAGGTCTAGTAGAATCGTATGGATCAACTACTGTAGATGGTCTTATTATCTAAACTAATGAAAAATTGGTGATGATTCTAAGTGTAACTTGATAATATATAAATGAGAACCAAGGATTTGCACTCTGCATTGTGCCCCTAATCTTGATATCTAAATAATGTAGCTATGTATCTAAATATCTAAGTAAACTGGTATACTTGAGTCAAAATTGTATATCTACATATCTATATATGTGTGTACTGTATATATAAATACTTATGTTAACCTATGTGTTTGTATATCTGAGGACCTATGAAAATGAATATATGTGTATCTAACAAATTGTGAATTTGAATACCGGTGTAAACTTATGTACCTATGTAGACCCATGTGTTTTTATATCCAAAACCCTATGAATTTGAATACCTATGTAAACTTGTGTACGTATGTAGAACTATTATTTTGTATATTTGAAAACCTATGAATATAAATACCTATTTAAACCTATGTACCTATGTAGACCTACATGTCTATATATCTAGAAACCTATGAATCTGAATACATGTGTAAACGTATGTGTCTATATCTACATGAAACTCTATATGTATGAAGTAATATATGTATATATTTTCCCCTTTTGGTGAGATATCCAATAATGTGGCGAGTATATGTAACCGAAAGTTGTAATGATCTATTTTAATGTTATTAGTTATCATGTGTAATGTTTTTTTAAGTTTAAGTAGTGATTTTATTGTGACATAGTTGATAATTAAATGTGTAATTGGATAGATGTTTTGTTAGTTATTATGTTAATTATAGTGATATTATTTTTGTGTTTTTTTAATAAAGAATAAAATATGGTTTTAAAGAATATGAGACATTACATATTATTGTCAAGTCTCATGTGCAAGAAAAAGTTCATAAATTGGATCTATGATTCTCTAAATATGGTGATAATAAGGGATTTATATTAGTCAGTGAAATTAGCACACAAGGTTAACCTTAATAAGGTGGAATTGGGAAAGTAAAAATTAAATAGGTCATTTTCTTCATGTGTAAATTCAATTATATCATTTGAGATGAAATTATTTTATATCTGAGTGAGAAAAATATGTTGAGGAGATGAGGAGCTAGCTTGACGCACTATGAGGAAGTTGAGGTATGAATTCAAGCTAAGGAGGATGTTCTCCTAGTAAGGAACCTAAACTATTTCTTATTTTTATTATTTATGTAATATTGTTTACTATTTTTAATAAAAATGAAGTTTAGGTCATGTTTTGTAAAGAATGGTGCTAGTGTCTAATTTTGGTGTTATTATCTGTTATCTAGCACTAGTGTCTAGGGGGTGGTACTACTATCCAAAGTTATTATTATATATTTAATTATATTGTCCAAAAGTCCTAATATGTGATGTTGATTATAGTTAACTATTTCTTGATGTGTGTTCTTGTTTGTTGGTTTTAATTTTTCTTTGTTGATATCTAATTTGGTTGTACTCTTGTAGGTTGATTCATGTATGAAGGAGTCTCACATTGGATGGATGATGGACACCTTGTGGGCTCTACCATTAAATATGATGATATGGAAGTAATCAAGAGAGTAATTTTGAGATGTTTCATTCCTATAGCCTATGCCCTATGATAAGCATATCGGGACTACACAATGCGAGAGATGGGATGTAGATACATGCACATTCTAGTTACCAACTAGGGAGATGACTATTACACTAGAGGATGTGTACCAAATTCTATGATTACCAATATCTAGGTAGTGATTTATATAATAGGATGCTACAAGTCTTTAGGCCATACATTAGGCTTATATATATTTCTCCACCATGGTGGCTGGGACACATCATGCAAGTAATCTCAATGATATATTACTAACCTTGATTATGATTGCCAAGGTTCCATGATTATGAAAGTTACTAACTATTTTGTTATGTTTATTTGTGTCTATAGATAGGATTGGGGTTTTTATTTCCTATAGGATGCATGAGATATTATAGGATATCAAGGAACATGGTACTATGTACTCTTGTGGTCATATGATACTCCCTCACCTATAGAGGGACCTATATCATTTTATGTAGGAGATGTATAATGGAGGTATCATAACATAGATTTTTCTACATTATTGGGTATATGAGCATATAGCTATGAGTAGGCCAGTGGCACGTGCATAGGATGGATGGGCTCATCCATATCTATTTTTAGAGAGATGGATAGGTGTAGGCCATGCTCCTAGGAGGATCACTATACAATGCTAGTAGTTGTTAGATAGTTTGACAGAATGAGATATTATCTAAAGACCCTATAGGGGCTATAAGGGGTGGTTGGAGGATAGTAATCAATTGAGGTAAATTTGGGTTAGTTTTTGGTTACATGATCACTGGGGTAATGTATATGAGAAATTTTAGTATGATTAGATCACACAATAATTTGGTATGGTGTAGGATGTGCCCCTATCACCTATGATATGGTTGAGGAGTTATAAAGTTATTACAAGGCTAGGTAGTATGTCTAGGTAATACATTTATAATTTATACCCTATTCTATTGATAGAGAGACCTTGATATTGATATACTAGATATATAATATGTGGGAGTGATCGAGGCCTACATAGCTTGGTAGAGTGAACATAAATGGGCATCTCTATTTCTAAGAGGTGGGATGATTGTAGAGGATGTATTAGATGTAGAAACCCTAAGGGTTGTTGAATGTAAGTTATTATAGTATGCTTTTATATTTTGTGTAAAGATGTTTATGTCTTTATGTGATGAGGAATCTTACAAACTAGGTGTACATATGCAAGTTCAAGGGATGATGAGTATTGGGAGATCACCATTGAGTCAATGCTTCATGAGTTGACATGGAATATTATTTATGATGTTGTAGAAGATGGATTGGTGGAGAGGGATACCAATGTGGCTAGCGTACATGCTCATTTGTTTGACCAATCTGAGATATCTACCGTGACATACATATTAGTGATGGTATATAAAGATGAGGCACATGCTGAGTTACATAGGCATATAATGCTCACACATGATTCTCTAGGTGGGGTTAGTAATCAAATAGTATATGAATACATACATCTTCAACATGAGCATACCAAGTGTATGGATGAGCTATGAATGTATCATGAGAGAGAGAAAATACACAGAGTCATTGATCTAGGTTATGTAGAGATAGTAAGCCCTCTAGTTCTAGATTTGATATATTTGAGAATGAGAGTGAGGGAGTTGGTCCTAGTAGTCATGTCTACATTATTGAGTGATTGAATATATATGTATTGAAACTATATTTTGAGTTATATATATGGATGTTTTTTATTTAATTTTGCACTATATGTATTACTAAATGGATCTTGTTAGATAATATGTGTTTAGTTGGTTTGTTTGTTTGTAATGATGATATGTGTATAGTTTTTTTATTGAAGTAAAACTACTAAATTTGTATTTTTTTATACATGTTCAGACATATGTGTAGTGGATTAGGGTTTATGTATTTCTTTTTTTAGGGTTTTATTGTATTTTTTAAGATTTATGCATGTATATCATGGTTTGGTGGTATGCCCTATCTAAGCCTAGATGGCATGGAAAACCAACAATGATACTACTCATGTTGTGTCAATGTACGAGGAGACTCTAAAACTGGAGCTACATGTGATGTAATGCTAGTGTATAGATGTGTATATTTTAGTTCAAAAAGCTTGATTGGTTAACTTGTTGAAACTTCACTTTGAGTTATATGATTTTTGGCAAATAACTTGATCAGTGTACAAATTGGAGCTGCATTCTAATCTCTATAATTATTTTCATATATCAGTATTGGTGTTTGAAATGAAACTGTAACCTTGGATTTCTAGTTATTCCCATATATATTTATTGGTTTATGTATTGGAGCTACATTTTGATCTCTATAATTATTTCCATATATCTTTATTGGTGTTTCAACTAAAACTATGCCATTGGCTTTGTATTTTTTCTCATATATCTTGATTGGTATATGAACTGGAGCTGTGTTTTGATCTCTACAAATTGGTTACCATCATTGATAAAACTATGGAGTATGCAACTACTCATAAATAGGCATCATATAAGTCACAAGTCTCCTATGATGGGTAACCAATGGTTCTTTAAAAATAACATCATGGGATAACTTTATTGTAGAGGAGTGTGATCTAAGAGAGTATGGAAAAGGAGATCTTGGTGCCCCCTGTGTAAATTCTATTATGCCTTGAGTAACATAGTGGTCAATGAGAGTTTGGAGTGCATAATAATGATCATCTATATGCCCATTTATCTTGTGAAAATGAAAATATGGATTATGTGGTATCAGGAACAAATGGTGTGGCAGATGGTGATGATTATAAGTAAGTGTGATCACCCCCTATCTAATTGTTTAAGTAAAATGTCATGAGGCCCAACCTTATTTGAAAAATGTGTAATCCCTCTATGTGTATCCTATGGTCTACTCACTATAGAAGGTGATATGTATAATAGCTCTTTTCCCTTATTGAGTATCTTTATTGGTGGCCTCTATCCTACTAAGTTCTTAATTTTAAGTGGAGTAGGTGATTGTACCAAATTAGATGCATGAGGCTCTAATGGGTCTATAGACAAATTTTCCTATAACTATATAACTACTAATCCAAACGTTGCCTCTAATTTTGCAACTTTGTTACATAAATGTCATAATGATTTTTATGTTTGATATAGTAATATCTCCTTGAGAGGATAGATTAAACTTATGACAAATATGTAGTCTACTTATAAATATATCGGTTGATAAATTAGTTGACGCAAACAAACTCAGAACCTTAGAATGTATTTAGATGTTGGATTTGATTCACCCTAATGTAATGGACATGACCTATCATGTGTGACTAGAGGTCTTTATTCTATATGTAATTCCTTAGAAATACTATCTCTAGCTATTTATATGTGTTTAGAGAGCCAATAGGAATTGTATAATGGAACCAATTTAGTGATTTCCAATTTAAGGAATTTAGAAACCATTGTAGTAGAATCAAATTATTTTTAATATGGGCCATGGCTTTCTCATAAGATTGAAGGTGAAGATATGGGTCTCCATGCCTATCAAATATAAGTAACATGGTATCTAAAAGTTATGTGGCAACCTTGTAGTTAAGATTCTACATGGAAAAGGGTTGCCATGTATAACATTGGCATCAACCAAAGATTTGTATGCTTTGTTCTCCAAAATGAGATGGTGCACTTGTTGAAATGCACCCACAACATGAATTAAGGAAATTAACACTTGTGAAGGTATATTATCATCATCAATGTGTTCATTTAATGCTTATATTTTTTTATTTATATTTTCTATTAGTACATTGTATTGGAAATCATTTTTAGAGAGGGTTGGTTTTCTCTTTGTAACCCTTGGAGGTGTGATAGATGGGACCTGGTTAGAGGGAAATGAGTTACCACCCTCATTTAGGTTAGTTTTAGAAATATGTTCTATTATATTAAGGGGGTTGTGGGATATTCATTGGTATCTCTTATATTGTTAAGTTGTAACCAAGTATCACATGCTACTTGAATAGAAGGTACTTTATTCTCAAGTAAATGTAAATTATGAACATAATAATAAGTGTGTATGTATGTGTATATTTTTTTACATGTGACCTAAAATTTGGGTTAACAAAAGATATAGGTGAGGAAAGAGAAAAACTAGATTGTGTGGATTTATGTCCTCTTCATCATAATCACAATAACCATCATTATCCCATGGTTTGTCAAAATCATAATTTAATTCATTTGTATAAGTAAGAGTATAATAAGTATCATCCACATGCTTATTAAGAGAGAGAGAAGGGGAATATTTTAGTTTTTTTCTATTGTTCAAAGTTTCATCATATGTAGGTGTAATACAAGGCATTTTTTCACTAGTTATTTGTAGAATGCATTCATGGTTATCAATTTCAAGCCTAGAATCAAGGGTAGGAGGAATAAAAATCATGTTGTATTTTTGAAAATTATGACATATAGGAGAAGACTTAGAGACATTTACATTATCAACTTGTTTTAAAGAATCATTGCATTGAGCTTGGAATGTGAAGGACGGTGATAAAATAATTTAATCTACCTTAGTTTGTGCATTTCTAAAAGGTGTGATATCATTGGTACTTGCATTTTCAAATGTAACTAAGAAGGGTAAAGAAGATGCATTGTTCCTATCTACTTTAATTGAAACATGAAAAAGTGGTTTTCATGTATTACACTTATAATTATTTAATTTGAATAATGAAATAGACAAAGTAGTTGAAAATCTAGGACCACATTGGAATAAAGCACTACCAACAAGAGCTTATTTTGTAATTATATTGTTATTTTGATTTTTAGGAGTAAGAGAAGAGTGAGAGGAAAGAGAAAATGATTTATTTAATATATCCTCATGTTCATTTTCATTGTCATGCTCATAAAAATCATAATCAAAATCATTATAAATGAATTAATTATTATTCTCTAATGTATAATCTTGAAAATTTGTCCATTCATTGTTATAATCATTAGATAAATTCAAGAGTGCATCAATTTGATGAGGGATATAAGACTTTTAGTTTCCATTTTAAATAATAATGTAAACAAGAAATAACAAATACATAAGAGCTAGAAGATAATCTAACATAAGTGTTGTCACTTGAACTTACACCCAATGAGGAGATGACAAGTCACTCCTTGTTTAAGTGGCACAATGCAACCACCTCAAGGCTGTGGGTGTCCCTAAATTGAAGTGGATCTCTAGATGAGGGGATAGTTCTCCTTATCTAGAGATCCACCTCAATTTAGGGACACCCACATCCCTGAGGTGGCTCCATTGTGCCACTTGAATGAGGAGTGACTTGTCATCTCATCATTGGGTGTGAGTTCAAGTGATAATAGCTTTTGGCATGCCTAGTGGGATAAGAGGTCTATTCCTTGAGGGGTTTTGGTGTTCTTCTTAAGATACTAGATTTTGGAGGAAATTTTACTAAACACTAATGGTGAATCCAAGTATGAATCTACTGGTAAAGTAGCCCAGGTATTCTTATATTTTTTTTTCTTGTTCTACACACTTCTCACAAGTCTCATGGATTATTTTGATGTTGATTTTTTCCTAACATAAGTTGAGGAGATATGTCCTACTTTACCTATTCCTCCTCAGTATGAGAAATTACTTGTCCAAACTTGTCATGATCCTTATGTTTCCTATACTCAATCCTCTCCACCTTGTGCTTCACTTATTCCACCTAGTTCTCCTCTAATTAATCCCATTGTTATTTTCAAAAAAACTCTTATTAGATACCAATATTACATGTTAGACCTTGAAACTAGATATGGTTATGGTCAAGACATCCCTAGTGTTTGTATTAAGAGTATAAGGGATGCTTTGGAATATGGAAAGAAGTAGTGGATGCCTATAGATAAGGTTAATTGGCCAAATCTTACCTATGAGATGCTTGATGTTTGTGTTAAGCATGGGATATACTGAGAGGGGGGATGAATCATTGTATCATAAATATTATAAAATTTCCCTTAATCAAATTACACTTTAACATACATTCAAGATATGCAATAAAACTAAAATAATAAACACCATACAAGATAGAGAGAGACACCAAATTTAACATGGAAACCTAATGTGGTAAAAACAACAGAGAACAATCTCAAGTATAAGAATGAGCACCAACTCAAACTACAATATTTTCAAGCACCAACTTTCAAGAGCACCAACCCCTTTACTGAACACCAACACAGCAACAATTCATGAGTATAACCCCTTTGCTGAACACCAACACAAAAACAATTCATGAGCACCAACCCATAGGAGCACCAACCCCTTTGCTGAGAACAAACACAACAATAATTCATGAGCACCAACCCACAAGAGAACCAACCCCTTTGTGTATACCACACAACTATCTCTCAATGTTTCTATCTCAACAAATGATAGTTTATTACAATATATCTTTTCTCTCTCTCCTTTGCTCTTCTAAGATAGATATAACAAATATAAATCATACTCACTAACACACTTTACAAATGGCTTCTCAAGCCTTTATTTATATCTTTCTAAATGACCTTTGGCCTTCACCCTTTTTGACCCTTCCATCCTCATGAAAAATGGTGCCAAACTGGCATGACCCTTTGTATCCTTGCATTTGAAAAGTCATATGGTGACCCTTCATAAGCAAAAGCATCCTTTCCTATTTTGTCTTTATCTTGGTGACTTTTCATATTCCTCAAAGTTTCCCTTCATGAGAAATTGTGCCCTTCCTCTTTTATCTTCACTTGGTAACTCTTGGAATTCCCCAAGATGACTCTTCATTGGAAAATGCATCCCATTCTTCTTTTGTATTTACCCCATGATTCTTTGAATTCTCCATGGGCCCTTATTTTGTCTTATATGAAACCAAAAATATATTCATTAATATTAAATAAATACTAGCACATATTAGATAAGATATAACTATTATAAACTTCATTAAATGCAATGGAGCTTTTATCACCAATAATGCTAGACTTTTGACATCAATAACAATATTTCCAACAATATCCCCCTTTGTCATTAATGGCAACCTCAATCCTGATTTGCCATATCTTGAAACCTACACATACTATCACCTAAAAAACATATAGTAACTCTAACTTACTGTAGCAACTTGTACCTATTCCGTATACCTATTTATACACCTATACCTATACCTATTATTCTCTCCCTTAGACATCAATGGCAAAGGGCCTACCTGGAGATAACACTTATCTCCCCCTCAACTGATGTTAAATTTCAATGGCAAGAAGTAAAATAAATTACTCCCAAATTCTCTCACAGATACTCAAATGTGTCTTTTGGTAGTGCCTTTGTGAAAATATCTATAATCTACTTTGTAGTAATGATATATTCCATCTTAACTTGTTGATATGCAACCTGATCTCTCAAGAACTAATATATAATGGGAATATGTTTTATTCTTGAATGCATTACTGGATTCTTTGAAATATTTATATCACTTGTGTTATCACAAAAAATGGAAATAGGTTCATCATAATTTACCTTGATATCTTCCAAAGTTTTCTTCATCCAAAGAACTTGAGTATGACATAATACTGCTGCAATATATTATGCTTTATCTATAGAAAGTGTCACTAAATTTTGCTTCTTTCTTTGCCATGATAGTAAGCTATCACCAAGAAAGAAAGCTCCTCCACTTGTACTCTTTCTGTCATCCAAGCACCCTGCCCAATCTAAATCTGTATAAGTAACTAAAGTGAAATCTCTACCTTTGGGATACCATAATCCATAATCCAATGTCCCCTTGATATATCTTAATATTATTTTCACCAACTAAACATGACTCTCTTTTTGAGATGACTGATATATTGCAACCATACCTACTACATGCATGATGTCTAGCCTCGATTCTATCAAATATAATAGACTACCAATCATAGATATATATAAATATTGATCTATAATAGGTGAATATTCATCCTTGCTCACCTTATCTCCTATACACATAGGTGTGCCAACTGGTGCACAATCCTCAAAACCAAATTTATTTAACATTTCCTTGGTATATTTACTTTGAGATATGAAAATTCCTTTCTTTGATTGAAATATTTGCAATCCTAATAAAAATGATAATTCTCCAAGCATAGACATATCAAATTCTTTTTGCATTCTATCAAAAAATTATTTTGTCATCTTTTCAATATTTCTTCCAAAAATGATATCATCAACATATACCACAATAATCAATTGATGCTCACCTTCTGTTTTGATGTAAATATTACTATCAGCAAATCCTCTCTTAAATCCTTGATCTTGTAGGTACTTCTCAACTCTTGCAAACCAAGCTTTGGGAGCTTGTTTCAATCCATCTAACACTTTCTTCAATATGCATACATAGTTACTAATATTTGAGAGAATAAATCCCTTAGGCTACTCAATGTAGACCTCTTCTTCAAGATTCCCATTTAGGAAGGTAGATTTGACATCCATCTGAAAAAATTTGAAAATTTTAAACACTTTATATGCAAGAAACATTCTAATAGACTCTAACCTTACAACTGGTGCAAAATTTTTGTCAACATCTATTCCCTCAATATGAGCATATCCTTTACATACTAATATTTCTTTGTTTTTGGTCACTTCTCCATTTTCATTCAAATTATTTCTATAAACCCATTTTGTTCCTATCATATTGTGATATTTTGGTATAGGCACTAATTTCCAAGTATCATTCTTTTATATTTGATTTAATTCTTCATCCATAGCCTTAACCCAATGCTCATCATGTCTATCTTCTGAAAACGTTCTAGGCTGAATTTTAGATAACAAAGAGAAATTAACTTGTTCATATTCACTTACCATCATTCTTCTGGTGTGAATTCCTTCATTTATGTCCCCAATGATGTCACTTTCATTATGATTTATATGAACGTATTTGGATGGATTTTTGGTGCCCTTTTTCTCCTAATCTTCATCTTCATCTGATTCTTCAAAGCCTTCCTCTTCAATGATTTCAAGAATGTCTATTGGATCACTGATTCTTTGTATTCCATCTTCTTCTATCCTGACACTTGCACTTTCAATGATTTTCTTGGTTCTTTTGTTATAACATTTATAATCTTTAATTTTACAATAATAACCAATAAATATACCTTCATCTACTCTGGATTCAAACTTACCAATTTTTTCATCGATTCTCTTTATCAAGCATTTGCTACAAAAAAATCTAAAATAATCAACTGTTGTTGGTTTGTCTTTCCATAGCTCATAAGGAGTCTTGTCACTATTGAATCTTAATAATTATTTATTTTGAATATGCACTTTTGTACCAACCACCTCTCTCCAATATTTAACTGTTATCTTGGATTCATTTAGCATTGTCCTCGCCATCTCTTGAACTATTCTATTTTTTCATTTAACTACTCCATTCTGCTGTGGAGTTATCGCTACTGAATAATGTCTCTTTGTTCCATGATCTTCAGAAAACTCAATAAATTGATCTAACATGAATTATCCTCCTCAATCTGATCTTAGACACTTAATCTTCAAACTAGTTTCATTCTCAACTAATTCTTTGAATGCTTTGAAATGTCTAAAAGCTTCTGATTTTTTTTTTAACATTACCCAAGTCATACGTGAAAAATTATCAATAATCAACATAAAATATTTATCACCTTCAGTACTTTGAGTCCTCATAGGTCCACATAGGTCAGTGTGAACAAGATCTAGCATCTGAGTGGTTGAGTACTCTTTTGTTTTGAATCACCTTCTAACCTGCTTCCCATGCTGACAAGATCTAGAAAGTGTGTCAAAATGGATTTGTAATCTTTGGAAGATTTTTGAATACTTGCTTTTTGTTTATGTTGATAATATTGTCAAAATTTATGTGACCCATTCTCCTATGCCATATCCAACTTCCTTCAATCTGACTCAAACAACATCTTTGACCTTTGATGTCTGATAGGATATACAAGTTATTGCCTATTCTTTGAGCACCTGTAACCAATACATCTGAATATTTTATTCTAATTTCAAAACCTTATGCATAAAAATTTAGTGTGTGCCCATAATCACACATTTAACTTACACTCAAAAGATTATGTTTAAGATCTTCTACATATAAAACATTTTTAGTTTTAGTTCTATCATTATTCAAACTTAGTGTACCTTTTCTAACAATTCTGGCAGTAGTATTACCTCCAAATTTCACTGTGCCACCATTGATATTATTCAAGGTTATGAACTTACTCTTGTCTCCTATCATGTGCCTTGAACATTCACTATCAATGAACCATGGCTTTTCTTCATTTCTTGCATGCAAAGCTGTCTGAACCAACATAGAATCTTTAGGTTGTTTCTTCTGCCATGTCTGAACCTTCTTCTTGATGAATGGAGACTTGAAACTCTGGTCATTCTTGACTAACTCAAACACACTTCTATATTACCAAGCTATGTGTCCAAATTTGTTACACTTGTAACAAATTATGTCCTCTTCAGCAAAGCTTGATATAGGATCAAAAGAGTTTTAACTTTTGCTTGACTTTACATGACTTTCCTTTTCCTTATTTTTGAGACTGTTAGCTTTTTTCTACATTCTAATTTTTTGTGACCATATCCACTACAATAAAAATAGTAACCATAAAAATAGGACATGTTTGTGTATCTATGACCTGATTTCCTTTTGTAGCTTTGTTTCCTCCAGCTTTCTTTGTTTGAGATGTCCTCTGTATTCTTCACTTCTTCCCTTTTTGTTTCCTATTTTGTAAGAGCTTCAACATATCTATTTTTGTTTTCAAATCTAATACCTATCTTATCTGATATTGATTTTTGGATTTCTAATATCTTATTTAACATATTAGTTCTATTCTCAAAATTTTAATCATTGGCTGCTCTATCATTGATTGCTTTATTTATTTTATCAAGATCTACTTTTAAAGAAGAAATTTCAATAACATACCTTTCACATTATTTTCTTACTATTTTCAACTATGTTGTTAGATCTTCTTCATTATTCTTGGCTTCTTCAAAGTGTGCTTGTAGATCTTCAATTATTTCCTTTGACTCCTTTTCATTTTTATCAATCTGGCACTTCAATATTCAATTTTTATTTTGAATAGCTTTTAACTCTTCTAAGGCATAAATGAGTTCTCCTTGTAGATTCACTTTAGCTTCATCCTCTTCTTCTTCTTGATCATCTATTATTTTTCTTACAGACACATCTTCATGTATGGCCATCTTGTGATTTCCTGATCTACCTTCAAGCTATAAATTTTTTTCAAAAGGAACCTACTCTGACACCAATTGTTAAGCACATGATATACTGAGAGGGAGGGGTGAATTAGTATATCATAAATCTTATAAAATTTATCTTAATCAAATTCCACTTTAACATACATTCAAGATATGTAATAAAACTAAAATAATAAACACCACACAAGATAGAGAGAGACACCAAATTTAACATGGAAACCCAATGTGGGAAAAACAATGCAAAACAATCTCAAGTATATGAATGAGCACCAACTCAAACTACAATATTTGCAAGCACCAACTTGTAGGAGAACCAACCCCTTTGCTAAGTACCAACACATCAACAATTTGTGAGAACCTACCCACAGGAGCACTAACCCCTTTGTTAAACACTAACACAACAAGAATTCATGAGCACCAACCCATAGGAGCACAAACCCCTTTGCTGAGTACCAACATAACAACAATTCATGAGCACTAACCCATAGAAGCACCAACCCCTTGTTTATACCACACAACTATTTCTCGATGTTGATATCTGAACAAATGATAATTCATTACAATATCTCTTTTCTCTCTCTCTTTTGCTCTTCTAAGCTAGATATAACAAATATAAATCATACTCACTAACACACTTTACAAATGGCTTCTCAAGACTTTATTTATATCTTTCCAAATGACCTTTGGCCTTCACCTTTTGTGACCCTTCAATACTCATGGAAAATGGTGCCAAACTTGCATGACCCTTCGTATCCTTGAATTTGAAAAGTCATATGGTGACCCTTCATAATCAAAAGTGTCTTTTCCTCTTTTGTATTTACCTTGGTGACTTTTTGTATTCCTCAAAGTGTCACTTCATGAAAAATTGTGCCCTTCCTCTTTTGTCTTCACTTGGTGACTCTTGGAATTCCCCAAGATGACTCTTCATGGCAAAATGTATCCCATTCTTATTTTGTCTTTACCCTGTGACTCTTTGATTTATCCATGGGCCCTTATTTTTTCTTATATGCAACCAAAAATATATTCTTTAATATTAAATAAATATTAACACACATTAGCCAAGATATAACTATTACAAACATCATTAAATGCAATGGGGCCTTTATCACCAATAATGCTAGACCTTTGACATCAATGACAATATTTCCAATAGTTTGTGGCCTAATTTTCCATCTAAAGGAGAGATTGAAAGCTCATGAACCAACTCCATCTTGGCCATTCTCAATATACCCCACATCAACCTTTGAGTGTGTCGACTTTGCTCACACAAGATACTAATCTAAGAATGTTATAAAATCCCCAAAGTTCTTTATCCATTTTCCAAAGTTTCCCTTCTTGGAAGTCCATCCAATAGAGCAGATAAAATAAGGAAGACATCATGGTGGAGTAGGTTAACTTACTTTGAGAATATTGTGAGGAAGAAATTTTGAGTTTTGAGGCAAACCTTGAAAGAGATATTGAATTGGCCAATCAAATTTTGAGAAAATACATCATGGTAGTAGAAGGTGAACTCTTTAAGCCTAATTTTAAAAATTCCAATCAAGATGCCAACCCCAAGGAAACTCCAAGTTTTGTAAATGTATCATTCACTCCTCCATTAGCATCTCAACCCCATGAGAGCATTTTTGAGCCTAATTTCCCAAGATGGAAATAAGTGGTGGTAGCTTATGAAGAAAATAATAAATCATGCTTAGGTGGAGAATTTGTTAGGGGAGAGAAACTTAAAACCATTCAACTCCCTCCCATCTCTCCTTAAGAAGCTATTAAACCCATCTTTCCACTTCCTCTAACTTATCAAGTTTGTCCTTCTAATGTTGAGAATTTCACTGCTACTTGGGAATCCCCTTTGGCTAAACTTCCTATTTTTGGTGTGCCTAATATTAGCATCACAAAAAGGGATGATGAGTTTGAGATTTCAGATTGGATTGAAGATAAATAAGAGCTGACTACTAGTGAAGAGGCATCAACTTTTGAAGATGAGGAAAAGGATCTTCTTTGTGTTGAAAAATATGCTTGAAAAGAGTTATTTGGTATTCCAAAGAAGAAGAAGAAGATGTTTCCCTTGTTCCACTTTACAATGTTGATCAAGATAAGGATGATGAATTGTGTAAAAAATATGAGGACATATGTAGTGAATTTGAATCCCTCAAAGAGCTTATAAGTCCTTTGGAGCTGAATACAGTCCATGGAAAGCAAGAGGTTATGTCTCAAAATGAAGACATGTAGTAGACCTACATGTAAATGTCCAAGAGTATGAAGAATGTGATAAGACTAAACTCATAAAGAAACAAGTCCAAGATGTTGGAGAGTAGGTATATATTGAAGATCATCATCATCAAGAGAGTATAGCTCATGATTGGGCAATCTATGATGATATTGGGCCTTTTTAGGAAGGTTCAAAAGTTGATCTTGGGCCTCTTGAAGGTGATTTGAAGGTTGTTTCTAAAAACACATATGAAGCTACCTCCACAAACATGAAATAGTAATTTGAGCAAGAAACACTCCCAAATTTTCATAATACAATTCTTTTTGAAGACTTTGAAGAGGTAGTGACAAGTGAGAAGAATGATGAGAGCCTTCAAGAAGACATAAATTTTTGAAAAGTTCTCCCATACATGGGTTTTCAAATCTATCATGAAGAGAAAAAAGGAAAATAGTGTGAATCATGTTTCTAATTCCAAGAAGACTTAATCTATTTTGGATACCTATTTGAGATGACCTCATCAAATGCCATGTTAAGTCAGAGAGCAAAAAGAAAGCATTAGTCATCGAAAACCACATCCAAAAATGAGAATGATTGGAATTATCACTCATATAGTGAGGAAGGATATTAAATATACTTCCATTTTGATCTAGGAAGGGAGGCATGATCAAGTTGAATGTACATAGTTTTTTTGTTTATGTCTTGTGTTCCCTAAGTGCTTAATATCACAAGTGGTGTTTTGTTTTGGTATTTGCTTGTCCTTTTTGTCTGTTGTCCTTTCCATTATGAATTTTTAGTTAATTAAACTATCTTTTTGGTAAATTCAATGTCTATTTATACTATTCCCAGGTACATTTTGACTCTCTTTGCCTAATGGATAGGATAACATTACTAGTCCTTAACATAGGCAAGCATGTTACCCCTAGAAATTGCCCAAAGTATTGACCAAATTTGACCTTTGGTTAAATTGGGTAAAACCATACATTTATAAACTTCTATAAGTTTCTACATTCCTTAATGGGAACTCATATTGTCCTATACATTTTTATTATCCTTTCCCTAGTCCTTGTCTAAGCTCATCTCTCTTGAAATGGCCTAGTCAACTAAAGTCAAGTTGGTCAAACTTATTAAAAATTCCAAATTGTTTTTAATATGTCCTAATATGGTATTTGATATGTTTCAAGGTGTCTTAAAGTCATAAATTTGTCACTTTCTAAGTTTCATATGTAAAAGGGTCATTTGGCCACATTTTTAGCCCATTAAATGACTTATATGGACTTTCAAGGAGGAAAAATTGTCACTAAGATATGGTTAAATGTGTGGAATGTCATATAATGTCATAATTGGTTATATGATAATCCAAGAATTAGTTATGTTTAGAGAAGGGTAGTTTCTCCTTGTTTTTAGGGCCTTTTGGGCACTTATATGGACTTTTTGAGTTCATCATAAGCTAAAAACGTGGATAATGTGTCTATTCACATCCATAGATTAATTTACACACTTGGAGTGATGAGATAATTTTAAAAATTTCATCTACAACTTCCTTTTCTTCCATCTTCTCTTTGCAAGCCAAGAAAGGTCATTTTCAAAAACTTGGTGTGGGTCGTACGTCTGGAATTAGGAAGAGTGACTTTGGAGGTCGATATTACTATAAGTTTAATTCAAATCCATATTAGGAAGTTTCATTTTTATGCCTTTTCCTTTATGAATAATTAGTTAGACTTCAGGTAGCTTTTTATGCACTTGCATCCAAAGAGGGTCTCCTTTTTATCTAGTTCCAAAACATTTTTGTTTTGTTTTGATGGATTTGATGATTTAATATATTATTCAAGACATTTATATAGGTTCTATATTCTTATTTTTTATTTGGAGCTCTCAAATAGCCAAGAAGCCTCTTGTTGGTTTGTGTATGCTTGTAAACTAGTCCATGTTGCACTTATAGTTATCTCAGAAGTGGAATTCACATTAAAAATATAATATTTCACTTGTTCCATATCCTTCATGGTATGATTATGTCTTGAATTGGTTTGGATATATCCTAGACTCATTTTAAACCTTGAAATCTTGCATTTTGTTCTCATTCTCCTTTACCCACCCTTTTTCACTTTTAGGAAAGTGATGTTCACATAGAAGAGGGTGTTTGAAGTTGATCTTGGTGATTGAAAAATACTTTTGAGGACAAAATTTGAATTTGAAGGTGTTTTTAATCCTTTTTTCTAACCTTTCTATCTCAATTTCATCCTTCCTGCTTATACATAGTCATTTGCACATCTACAAATGACATTAACAGAGTTGTATAGAGGTATTCTACAAGTTTGAGCCCTCGTGCGGTTTATGGGGCAATTTTATGGATTATATAGAATGATTAAGACTCTTGAGAGTCAATAATGGTGTTGATAATATTTTCTAAATAAAGGGACTGATATAGGGACCTTTTCCCTAAAAGGCTAAAATAATGCTCCTCAAGGTTTTTTGGAGTTTTCATAGTGAAGGCACGAGAGCTTATGATGAATGGTGATGGCTTGATCTCATAACCTACACCATAGAAATCACCCATGGAAAAAATTTAGGGGTAAATAGTGAGTGAAATGGAGTGATTGAATAACCTCAAGATTCCTTTTAACCCACTAAATTCCTACAATGATGGCTATAGGCCTAAACTAAGATAGGCCTTTTTCATTGAATTTAATGATGTGAGAACTGGTTACATGATAACATGGCTTGTTATTGTTTATAATAGTGTACATGATTTAAATCACACTTAATTAAAATGATACATCATATTTTTACTCCCAATCTCATCCTTTTATCCATACTTAGGCAAGGAAAATGAACCTACAACTAGATAAGGGTAGACAATGATCATTTTGAAGTTGTGAGAATATTTAGCCTTTTCAAGGTATAGGAGGATAGAGTAATATTACAAGTGGATCTTAAGGTTTCAAAATGTATTTTAAATATTTCATAAACATCATGACCAATATCTCACAAGGTCGTGATACCCTACGGATATGGGTTAAATTGGACTGTCTTAGTTAAATAACAAACAATAAACATGATGGTGTTTTGATGTGAGAATAACCTAAACATGAAAATATAATTCTAAATCAATCAAGAGGGTGACTAAAAATAAGTATTATAGAGTTTTTAATTTATAAAACCTAATCCATGTGCAATCAACACCTTCATTAGACTTAAACTCTGTCTTAGTCTAGGTAGTGGTTAAATAAATGGAAATAAAGAGGAGATAACTCTTATATAGTGATGGTATTAGACTATTCCATAAATTTTTAATGATTATAAATTGTGAAAGTGTCACTTATAGTAAAAAATATCATAGGAGAGACTATGTTTTACCTTCCTCATAATTTCCCTATCCATACATAGAGTGAAATCAATACCTAAATAAAGTAGGGCATTACAATTAGTAGACAGTTAATTTGACATGTGGTTTGAAGATATGATGACTCATTAAAGGTGGACATAGGTAAAATAAATGATAAGTTACCTTTTTAGGTTTAATAAAATTCTAAACACCCCATGACTAAGGCCCTAATGGAGGGACATGCATCTACAATCAACTATAGCTGACTGTCTTAGTCAGATAGTAATGAATGCAATGTTTTGGTGCATGAAGAACCTATAGAACCATGTAAAAGAGTCCAAAACATCGGATGATGATTATATAATATGGTAATATCTCCCATTAATTATGTTCAAAATCCTAATATATATAATTAGTGGAAACATGGGGTGTCTCTTTAGGGAAACACAATCATGTTGGACATATGGTGTAGGTTAGAAGCAAAGTATCTTGGTACCAAATGAGATTGTGTTGGTGGAGTATGAATTTTAAAAAGTGAATATTTATCTAAATATACCCTAAAAATGTTTTAAAACACTTTTATAACCTTTATTTGTGGCAAACAAACTCTAAACATAGTTAAAAGTGTCTTTGTCTCAGTCCACAATGAAGGCAGTTGACCCAATCTTAGGATCCCAAGTGCATAAGGGGTGTTTGAGAGATAAAAATATTTAAATTAAATAATGTATATAAGATAAAAACACTTATAAAAATCTCATAACATACCTTAAGATGTACCTATATGAGTTAATACATGAAGGGAAAAACTATCTTAGGTAGGGATGACCTATTTTGCAAGATTAGGGTGTATAGAAGAAGATTTATGGACAAATAAGATGAAAAATGGTTCTAAAAATGTTAAAAATAGATTATTATAACTATAAATACCTTAATAATTTAATATAATTCAAAAAATGGAATTTTAAAGATGCAAACATAGTCCATTTCAATACACCCCTGCACACAATGTCATTTCTATAGGTTTTTCTTGAAGATTAATGAAGTTGAGGGGTCTAGACTCCTTTTCATAAGCTAAAATTTTGTAAATAACATATTTATTAATTTATTATAACCTTAAAATAGTTTTATTTGAGATAAAAATAAGGTAACCCCCATCTATTTTTTCTCAGAGGAGGGGTAGTTTTTCCATGCATAAGACTGGTAGTTTTGAGGAAAAGTGGTGAAGTAGGTGAATATAAGCAAAGGAGAGATAAAATGATAATTTTATAAGTTGTATCACATCCATGGAAACCTAATAAACCTTTATATAATATTATAATTCAAACAAAGTAGTCTAGATAAGGAGGTTTGCGAGTGAGGTAGGTAAGCAAGATATGAGCCTAAGCCCTTATGAGGGGTCATTTTCAATTTTAACCTTTAAAAAGTATTTAAATGATTTGCATAAACTTCATGTAGGTTTAAATTATTTTTAATAGCTATATTATAGGTTTATAGTGATATAAAAGAGTTTTCAATCATCAAGTTGTACGCAGACCTACTGGCAAGGTCTAGGCCTAATGCCAAACAAGGGTCATGTTTCATTTTAAGCTCTTGGTAAGATATTATAGTGATTTAATAATGTTATTATGGTATTAAAATAAGTTTTTAAAAAATTATATTTCAATTAAATCCATTAGTAATCCATATTTTGGATTGAAGAACTCCCAAACCATACATAATGCAAGAAAGGAGCTCAAAGGGTATCTTCAAATGCTTGGAACTTCCAATAACCTTTGAATGGGAATATAATATGATTGGATAAGTTATATAGGGTACCTAAGAATCCTTTAGTGTAATTTTTAGGAGTTTCCAATGTGTATCCTTATAAACAAAGGGCTAAGAATGAAAGTGACCAGAAACCCTTGTAAACCCTCAATACAAACCTAATTACAAAAAGATTGAAAATCAAGCATGAAAATGAGATGGAAATGAAATTAAACTTTATGAATATGTATTATAGTATCCAAGGACCTAACATATTACAATTTTGTTTATTGATCTATACAGAACAGGTCAAAATAAGGCTCTTTTTTACCTTTTTGTGTGTTTTGTAGGCATGGACAACTTTCAAGAGGAAAAATCACTTTTGGGGGAGAGTTTAGTAGTTTTTATAAGTAATAATGTCCATTTTATCATCCATATAAAATAATAATACTATTTTATATCTCTTTCATTTCAGCCAATCTAGTGGGTAGATAGTGAACACTTGGGAAAAATGGTGAAACTCAATTTGGAAAGCCTTTTAAGGATAATTTATTGAAAATTATTATTTGGACACCCTTGAAACATGTCATCCCTTCTAGTTCAAATATAATACTAAATAATTGGAAAAGTTTTACGTGCCAAGTGTGAGAGGTGCATGGAGAGAGCTCATTTTGGGATTGTCATGGATGATGGTGCATGGCCAAAAGAATAAGAGTGATCATAGGATAGTACAATTCATGTGAGGACCTGTTAGTAACCACTAATACATATAACCATCATCAAAATTGATCAATTTTAGTCATAAGGTATTTTTGGAAGATAAATCATGAGGGGTAATTTTTTATGCAAGGAAAGGAGTTTCTTGACCACTTTATAGGGCTTAGATGATTTGAGATGACACTTGTAACTCTTGGAATTATATATCTCACCCCATATATCTCTTACATGAATAAATAAATTATCTTTTCATTTGTGACAAGTGTCTCTATGACTCTTGGACTCCCCTTCTCTCTTTCTTCTCATATCTTCTATAAATTGAGCCTTTTTGGCTATTATAGGGAATCTCTCCACCTTGGTATGGTGAATCCATGCCAATTTTTTGCCTTGAGATAATAAAGATAGTTATTTTTACCTAATTAAATATTTCACTAAGTTTACATAATGGATTTTGGTCTTGTGCAAGTGTAGCTTTGTTTACCTTCACGTGTTACTCTTCCTAGTACCTTATGTTTTGTAATCTCTCTTTTGTAGGTCAGAAAGAAGTGCTTAATGGAATTGTAGGTATAGTGAGTAGCCTATCCAATAATGTGTCTTATAATTCATATTTTCTAAGTCCTCCTAACCTAAGCTTTCTCCAAGGCCCCATGTTGAAACATTGATGTGAGAGATAAGGTTGTCATTGAATGAAGTGTATGTGCATAGTTCTTCTTGGTTCTAAGTGCATGTCAAAAGGTGTGATTAGATCATATGTTTGGTGTATCACATCTAATATATTATATTTAATTTTATCTATTCTTATCCCTTTTCATCCCCCTAAGTGTTAGTAATATGATTTATCTATAATGATGCATCAAGGGGACCTAGCCCCTCATCTAGAGATCCACCTAAATTTAGGGAAACCCACAACCCTGAGGTGGTTCTATTGTGCCAATTGAATGAGGAGTGACTTGTCATATCCTTATTAGGTGCAATTTAAAGTGAAAACAATAAGTATATGTGTAATGTGAAAAATTATTGAACAAAGTGTGTAATGTAAAATATGATTTTTAAGAGAAACCCTAATTGCTAACATTTATATGTATAGGGACCTAATATGTGGATCTAGGGTTTTGACTTAGGGTTGTGTTTCAAAAAATTAAACTACATTAAATAATGAAACCATAATATAATATTGATTAAATTAGATAGTTTGTGTCAAAAAATAAAAAAAATAGAATTTCGTAACCCTAATTTAATGTAAATTTTTTGGAGAAGGAAGACCCTAGAGAAAATTAAGGTTTTTAGAAATATTTAAAGTAAGTCAGGCTCACCATATGTTTTAATTTTTTAGGGTTTTAATAGTGTAAATCCTATGTAGTTAAAGGGTTGAATATGTTGCTAATTTGGGATAAAAATTGAAAATTATTGATTTAATTGATCTTTCTAAAAATAAAAATTGAAAGGAGAAAAAGGACATATCTAGAGCTAAATAGAGTTTTACATGGATCAAAGTACTAGAAATGACTGAACATACATGAAATAATCTTTCATATTCTAGCTATTTATTGAAATATAGATCAAGATAGTATCACCCTTATTAGGATAGTATAACCATGTGGTACTAGTGTCCATTTATGAAACTAATTCATTCTTGTACAAAATGTTTAAAACTTTTAAGGAATTTTTTGGAGGTTTTAGAGATGTTGTATGTGGTTATGTGTCATTTGGGGGTTTGTCTGTGTCACTATTTTTATTGAATCTCCTCTAAAACCCTAATGAATACCTTAACACATGAAATAATAAATAAATAAAATGTAAAAAGGAAAGTAAAAACAAGGTTTTGGGATGTTATGATCATGTGGAGTAGAACCCCTATTGTCTTGGCCACTACCTACATTATTCCTAATATTAGGGGTCTAAAATCTCATGTAGTTATCCCTTAGGGAACACGAACCATAAAATTGAATGGTATTATAGAATGATTTTCTCCTAGGCCCTTATTTTATCAACAATTCAATGTATAGGTGTGAATGTTGAGTAGTGTGTGGAGTATTGAGCTATACTATTGATTAATTTTATGTAAATATGTGACAAAATAGTAAGTTCTAGATGTAATTCCTTGTGAATATATTTATTTATAAGAAACTTTATTTTGAATAAAATACCTTGTTCACTAGATGACAAGTCATAAAATAAGGATAAAAAATATAAGAGAAGGCTCACAGGGGTTAGGACTCAAACATGGAAGAAAGGGCCTACCAAACATTAGACCCATAAGTGGACACTAGTGCCATGTGTAACTACTATCCTAAAAGTGGTGCTAGTACCTTAAGGCATAAAATAGAGAAAAAATATGAAAGATAGGCTAGGGACCTTTATGATTTGGAAAAGGTGACTCGTGACTATTGGTAGTATCACAAATAAGGAAATTAAGACATAAGAAAGATCAAAAGACTCAAAATGACCATGTGAATGAGGACTATAATCATCACTAAGACCTTCATGTATAAGATCAATAAAATACATATTAATTGTGGTTTCTTGACCAAATTAGGTGTTTACACCTACTCAAAATAGAAATTTCAATTTTTGAAAGACTAATCTCTAATCGAAGACCAATCCCAACAATGGAGATGTACATATTCCACTTTACAATATAAATCAAACCAATAATAATGTTAAAAATTATATAAACTTGGTTTATTTGACATTAACCACTTGGTTTAGATGGGATAATATAATAGATCATGAAAAAACTAATTGTGTTGATTTTATGTTAGTTTCAAACTCAAAAGATAAATAATTACATCTAAAAATTAGTAACACAATCAATTTCAGCATTAGTTAGTTTAGGTTAGTACTCCACATTATTAAATATTAATTAGTGTGTATGTGTTTAATATGTGGAGATGTTTATTTAATAATGTATGTGAAGGGAAAACAACTCATGTAGTGTTTTAGGAGAGTGATAAGGGATATGGTGACAAATAATATGGGTGAGTGTTTAAGAGATTTAGGGAGTAGATTATGGATATATTTTAGAGATTAGAGAATAGGAATATCTCCATATATGTAGAATATTATTTTCCAGTAAATGTAATTGATTTGGTATTGAATAAATTATTTTGGATGATTGATAAAAAAATTGATTGTGGATTTGTCCAATTGAGATCTGGCTCAACCTAGATATGGGGTAAAACCTACATCTGATATGAGATCAGGTTTCCTCAAAGACCTTTATTATCATTATTTATCTTCCACTCATAGATTCCTATCAAATTGATTCAATGGCTAAGCAATGGATACCACTGTATATCTATTATTTTTTCATTCAACCTTCTTGTATTTTGTCAATGGTGAAATAGTGTGGACCACATATGAAACCACTTGGCATGCACAATTCATCTACATCTCCTTCACATCATTTTTTTGAATCTTTTCATGGTAACTCACTCTATTTTTTTTCATTGAAATAATTTTTAGTTTAGGTGTGTTTAGATTATTTTATGTGTGCTTCAATAAGCACTTGTGAGATCCAAGATTTTCCTAAAATGTTTTTTTTGAGTAAATTTGACCTTATATTTGAATTTATAACATCCAAAAATATTTGGATCAATTTTAAACATGCCATATTTTATTTTATTCATTTTTGGACTATTTTGGGTTTTATAAAGATAAATCCATAAAATTTTAATAATTTTATCTAAACAACAGGTCATAATTATGTTCTTAAGATCTAGGTTTCTATAAAATTTAAAGGTTTGAAAATATATGTGTTTTTAATAACATGTCCAAATTTCAAACCAATTTGGTTTTATTTGTAGGAAAAAATAAAAAACAAAATCAAGGTTTATGTAAATTTATATAGAATAAAATAAAATCAATAGTGAAGATTTTTTATGTTTTTAGAGCACAATCACAGGCTGAACCTCAATGTAACTCTTTGTTGAATATTTGAAAATCTAATTAAAGATTGGATTTAATAGTTTTTAAAGACATTTTTTAGATCTGTACATATTGGATGCTTAAAATAATATAATATTTTATGGATTGAAATTAAACTATGTTGTACTTAACATATGACTCGGCCACACAATGAGCTTAGCTTGGACATGTTCACTCCAATCACAACTCCCATTTCAACTCAAATGGGACACATGCCAATTGCAGTCTTTGATCTCACCTTAATTGATTTCTCAGCCTTGGTTCAGTCTATCAATATCAATCTCCAAACAACTCATGCACCTCCTACTCCATGGCATCTTATCCTCTAAATTAGTGTTTTCAATTATCTAAGCTTCCTCAAGTAAAAATTTTCATCCTTTGATGGTATAAGTCACGTTCTTAGAACAAAAGACACCCTAGGTTGAGGTAGCCTTTATTTTTTATTAAAGGCTAATATAGTTTTTTAAACATAAAAGTATGTTTTGTCATTTATATGGATGAAATAAATTGTAATATAATTTTGTAAATACTCTATGTTAAATATAGGTCATGGGTTCAATCCACACTAAGAACCCCAAAGCATAAATTTTGGTGAAATTTTCTTTTAAGAAATTTATTTTTAATAAAGATTTTTGGGGGTTAATATTTTTAAAGGGGATGATGTTTATATGGTATATTATCTAAATACATTTTTAAATAACATATAAGTCTTTTCAAAAAAATTATAAGAGAGTGTTTTTGTTGAAAAAATATTGTAAAGGGAAATATAAGCATTTTTTTACAAATTTTAAAGAAGTCACTATTATTTTGTAATTGGTTGCATTCTTGATGGAAACTAACATCCAATGGTTTTTTACATTGAGGGTATGCAAATAAAAATCAAGGGAAACCTCAAATATCAGTGAAAATTGGGAAGACACCTTCAACATGAAACAATGCCAATTATCACTGTAGCTCTAGAAAGATGATTTTATAATGTTTTCTCCCCTGTGATCACTAAGGGGGAATGTTAGGAATGAGTACTCCCATGTGTGAATTGTTTAGTTTAGGTTAGTACTCCACATTATTAAGTATTAATTAATGTGTGTATTTTTAATATGTAGAGAGGTTTATTCAATAATGTAAGATAATTTTTGAAAACAATTAATGTAGTGTTTTAGGAGAGTTTTATGAGACAAGGTGAGAGATAATAGGGATAAGTGTGTGAGAGATTTAGGGATGGATTTTATATATTAAATATGATGAATATATCCTTAGTTATATTATATTATTACCTATAAATGTAATTATTATGATATTTAATAAATTAAGCTGGATGATTGACATAAAGTTTTGGTTGTGTTTTTGCATGCATGAGCTTCGACTCTACCTAGATATGGGGTAAAACCTATAAGAGAAACAATTATGGATCTTAATATTTGATGGTTATAAATCCAAGTATGTTTTTAGAATTAAGATAACCAATCCAATGGAGGAGTATTTGGTTACATTTAGGTTGTAGTCTTCTTGTATAAATAATGAATCATTAATTCATGGAGTTTAGTTTGATCTTAGGTATAGAACCAAATATCTAAAGGTGTTATGTGATACAAATATTATGTCTAAATAAGTTATAATCCACTATTATTATAATGGACAATAATTTTCAAGGTGATACAATAGAGTATGGAGTTTGATAGAGGACTTTGAAGCATTCAACATACAAATAGTACCTCGTAGGAGGAATCACACAATAGATGTTTGGTAATAGATGCAAGTACTTTAGAGTTAATTTTTAATTCTTTATTAAAAAAAAAATTTTGGTAGAAATGATTTCAATTCCTTATATATTGAATACTATCCAACAATTATAGGTGTTCAATGATGATCAACATATCATTAAATTTATCATTAACACATATGTATTTGAATATCAAATCATTGATGAAGCTGGTAAAGACAACTTTGGGTTAGATTAAAAGGTGTGATGAACCTAAGAACAAACAACATTTTGAAAGGTATGGTATCTTTTAAAATTTTGTTTGAAATAAAATATCAAGGTGAGAGAGAGAAGGAAACCCCTTCCAAAGGTATGTTTCATGATCCATGTATTATTGGGAATGTAAATGATTAAAATAAATATATCTTAAGCACTTGTACTAAAATAGAGAAGCATGAAATTGCACAAAACTTGAAAGACTAAAAAGATGTCTTAGCTTAGATTTATGAAGACTTGAACATATTTTACACTTTAATCCTCACTTATACCATTTATCTCAAGTTGGGATTTAAGCCTTTTTACCATAAATAGAGGCATGTGAATCCTTTTATATAACCTTTAATATTCAATAAAGTACATAATTTATTATCAACCAAGATTATTTTCCCTCTTAGGCACTCTACATGGGTGGAAAACCTTATTCTTGTGTAGAAAAAGAGTGGAGAGATATGATTATGTGTGGATTTAAAGAATATAAATAAATCTTCAGAGAAAGATAATTACCCATTTCCATATTTGGATGAGGTATTACAAATTGTGAATGGTTCAAAAATTATTCTTTTTTTAGATGCATATTCTTTATATAATCAAGTATTGGTAAACTCTGAGGAAAAAATCAAAACAACTTTAACAAAGAATTGTGGACCTTTACATACAAGAGAATGTCATTTGGTTTAATGAATGTGGGTGTTACATTTCAATGTGTTATGGACATTATATTCAAGGATCTGAGTGGTAACTATATTTTGATTTATATCGATGGTTTGAATGTATTTTATAATAACTAAAAAGATTATGAGAAATATTTTAGAATGATATTACAAAAGTGTAGAGAACACAGTATCTCCTTGAATCCCAAAAAATGTATATTTTAAGTTACTCAAGGCAAGACATTGTGGCATACTACTTCTGAAAGAGGCATATCCACATGGGTAGAAACAATTCTAAAAATTATATTGCCTGGCAGTAGAAAGGTGTTGAATCATTCTTAGGTAATATAAATTTGTATCAAAATTCATTTTAGGTTTTGAAGATATAGTTAGACCATTAAAAAACATACTAAAAAAAGATTCTACGATTGAATCAAGAAATTAATTATGAACTCCCTAGTTTTAATTAGTCTAGATTATATGCAACCCTTCTATATTTATTCTTTTGCCTTAGAGAATTCAATTTTTATTGTTCTAAATTAGATAAAATAATTTGGAGATGAGAGACTAGTGTACTTCATGAGTTTTGCAGTCCAAAATGTTGAACTCAAGTATTTTACCATTGATAAATAAGCATTCACTATAATCAAAGTAGTTAAATAGTTCATACATTATATTTTATGTAGAAAAGTGTTTACCATTGTACCATATCTTATTATAAATGTAATGTTGATGTTATATGAGCTAGTGAATGTAGAGGTAACTAGACGACTATTTTATAGGAATTTGACTTAGAAATTCAACCAATGATTATAGTAAAAGGTTAAGTACTAAGTAGAATGATGGATGAAGGTGATTCTCAGATTGTATATCAATAGTACACAAAGCATTCCATCATCAATGATAAGTGGTATTAAGAAATTTTCTATTTATTATTGAATAAAATATGTCCCAATTACTTGAACTCAACACAAATAAGATAATTATGCTTAAAGAGTAGCAATTTCATGACAAAATTAGGGATCTTATATAAATAGAATCATGAGGGTATCTACTTGATATGTCTAATTTTTTTTGAAGTAGTTTAAGTACTTAAATATTTTCATGAAAAATATGGAAATAGAAATGGTTTAGGGATTATTACAACTCACCAAATATTATAGGTAGGTTACTACTGGTCGTTATTCTTGAAGGATACTCATGCACATGTGAGAAACTGTCATACTTGTCAAATTCTAGCACATAGAGAATACACCCTTGATATACCTTTATAGCTCATTATTGAGGTTATAAATTTTTAAAAGTGGGTTATAGACTTTGCTTGAGCCATCAATGTTAATTTATCATTTCGACATAAGTTTATCTTGATGGTAATTGACTATTGTACTTGCTAGAGTGAGGACTGAGCATTCAAAAATTGTACAACAAAAGTGGTAATCATCTTCCTTGAGGAGCATATCATCACTAGGTTTAGAATTAAATTTACAATAATATGTGATAATGGTCTTGTATTCTATTCCTTATAATTCATATAATTTGCATACGATAATAATTTAGTCCTCAAGTTATCCTCTAATTATTATTCATAAGATAATAGTGTTGTTGAATCTACAAATAATAAGTTACTTGATGTAATTAATGAAATGTTAGACAAGAACCCTCAGTATTGGCATAACATGTTGAAATTTCACTTTGGTTTGATATAATTAGAATCAAATCCTCGCTAGGTACTTCTCCATAAGACTTGGTGTATGGTCAAGAGCCAATTTTCATTATGCATTTTAGAATCCCTACCTTGTAATTTATGAAAGATTGTCTTGAATCTAATGATAAGATTGAAGATAGTATTATGAATGTAATAAAATTATAAGAAACATTATATGCATCTTATTAAATTTATCAAACATCAAGGAGTTTTCAAGTGATTGTTTGACAAAAAAGCTACACACCTTTAGGATTATTGATCTAGCCGTATTATGGGATAAGTCTCATGAGAAAAAGGGACAACATAGTAAATTTTATACCCTTTGGTTGGATCCATTTCAAATTTCTAATATATTAGGTGAGAATGATTTCACTGGTGAGGATGTCCCACTACCCATCAATGGGTAATTCCTCAAGCACTATTTCCAATCATGAGATGGCCCCTTATGGCCTTGTACATAGTTTTTGTTTTTTGTATGATTTTTGTTTTAGTTTTGTTTGTTTTTTTATTGTTTCATCCTCAATATTTTCCTCAATTTTGATTTAGTCTTGTTTTAAATGTTATGAGTACTTGTTTATCATAAAATAAAAATAGGTTTGGTGGTAAGTAACATCAATTTTTGTTTTGTTGATGAAATATTCTACTTATTTTTTTATGCAAGATTTAATTAATGATTCTAGTTTCAAAGGATTGAACTATTCTATATGATGAATTTATTCTTGTTTTTATGAGTTTAGGTAAATTGTTTGACTTCTAAATATATTCTTTCAAAACCTTACACAAAACATAATTAAATTAATTTCTATATTTATTTGGATAAAATTATTACAACCAAGATATAGAGTGAAGAATATATAATTTTATCTCTCATTTTTCATGGTGATGCTTAACCTAGAATTGAGATGCTCAAATAAAAGAAATGAAAAGAAAACCTATTATCTGAAAAATCAACTTCTGGGTGACTCAAGTAACCTCTACCAGAGCTATAGACATTTAGATAATAGTAGAGTTATGATTTGATTTGAATCATATAAAAATCTATCAGATTTATAGATATTTATTTAGAAGTGTAATTTTCAGGTATTTTTCATAAGGTAAAATTCACTAGCTTGTTGATTTGGGTTGTAGTAACTAGTCATTGTATATTCTAGAAAGAGAATGAATACATTTGTACACACTAGTTCATGTTAATATATAATTATCTTTATATTAATTCTCTTATTACCATTTCACGAGTTTTTCATGTTCCATGCATTGTCCTAAACTAGATATTATGGGATTGTAGACACATTTCTTTGTTTTAAAATACTTGAGAGTATTTTCTATCATAGTTGTCATTTATTGTTAATTGAAAAATAAACCCTAATTTCACATTCATAAATCATAGTATGCATTTTCATCTTTTGAAACTTGGTTCTACCTTCAAATACATTTTTTTAAGTGTTTTGGGTATGCAGTGTAGTTTCCATTTCTTACCACTAGACACTTTTCAAATGTGGTTTCGCACCATTCAATAAAGTCAATTTTTGTATAAATTTTACTTGATGACATTCAGATTTAATTAGAATTAAATGGTAAAATAAATTCATAAAAAATTCCTTTTCATGTGTTAAATGCATAACAATCAAAAATATCATTTGCATTGATTTGTGTATTTTTTAGTTTTCAAAAATTACAAGAAATCACTTTTCAAGAGCCATTTCACATGGACAAATCATAATCTTTTCATATGAATATTTCCATGATGTTAGTAAAATGTGGGAAGAATTGGAAAGTGAATAAATTAAATGGAATATATTTTCCACTTATAAATTTAATGAAATAAAAACATACCTTTGCATTGATTTTTACTTTATTTTCTGCATCTTTCCAATTGTCAAATCTAATTAGTGCACATGTTTAAGACTTATTTTTGCATATGTAAATTAGATCTCTTTTTATTGAAACATTTCATGATTATATCCAAAATTTAAGGAAATTTAAAGGTAAATATAAGTCTCCAAAAAATTCATCCCATGTATTAAATTTGTAGCAAGCAAAATTGACATTTGAATTAATTTTTACTTGGTCATTTTTATACATTTCTAGTTTTTGAATTTCAAGGATATGCAATTTTTAAGAGGAATTTCACTGAGTTAAAACACATCCATTTATTATTAAAAAATTTATGATAGTATCTGAATGTCATTATAATACCATTTAAATGAAGGTCACATAAAATTATTTCCCATGTGTAAATTTCAAAGCAATTAAAACAACCTTCTACATTGATTTATATGTTTTCTCAGTTATCAAATCTTACCAGTACACACTCTTCAAACCTATTTATCAGAGTTAATGACATTAAATTTAATTTTAATATTGCATAACCATATCCATATGTGATTACAATTCAGTCGTAAAGGAATTAAAACAAAATTATTTCTCACATGTGAAATTTATAGTGATGAAAACTGAAATCTATGTTGATTTTTATTTAATTCATTTTCTGTCTTTTCCAATTTTCAAATCTAACTAGAAAGAACTTTTCAAGAGGAATTTTGCAAAACTAAGTAAGATAAAATCATATTTAAAACTTGCATGATGGTATGAAAGGTGTGGGAAGAATGTAAAGGCGATTAAATTCATAGAAAAATCATTCTCGCATATTAAAATCACAAAAAATGCAAATGTCATTTTACACTAATTTTTACATGGCCAATTTTTACGTTTCTAGTTTTCAAATATAGCATGTGAGCACTTTTAAAACCTATGTTCACATCATCAAATGAGGTCAAAATTACTTTAAATTTTTTATGATGATATCCTGATGATGTTTGAATACAATTCAATTATTTTGTACTTATTATACTTTCCAATAAAAATATATGGCTATGCATAATTGTCATTTCAAGAAGATTCGTCACTTATCCAACTTTTGATCAGAAAGCACTTAAATGGTAATATGCATGGATTAACTTGACTTTTTCAAAAAAATAAAAATATCCATTTTAGTGTCTTTTCAATATCTTTATATAAATATAAGATATGATGGGTATTGATCATGTTTTATCCTACAAGTTTCTCTTGGAGCTTATTCTAAAGATGCCATTTTCAATACTCACAATGTGTGGTGGTTTACAAGCCATATATTTTGATCCACACCTCCATTTTTATGCCATTTTTTATGTTGGAAATATTATTTTTATATCTTCACAATGGGTTTAGTTTAAAATTGGATAAATGTAAGATGAAAATCATGTCAACATTTTTATCATGGGACTCTCTATCTTATAAATTTTGAGAGTTTATAGTTTTTTGATGTATTTATCCTTTTACTAATTGAGTAATATGTTTTATTTAATATTCTGGTAGAATGTGGTTAATATAATCACAATATTCAAGGTAGGAATTTTCACCAAAATTTAATGGAGTTATGACTCATGCATTGAAAGTGTGTAAAGGAAATGGAGCAGGAAGAAACTTTGCATATATCAATGAGTTCTTATGTTGAACATGGACACTTAGGACATTTTATTGTTTTAAACACTTCTATGCCACTTGATTTGATGTGAACCTATCATTAATTATTTTGACATGTATTACTTTGGATATGTAATTCAACATTGAAATTTAACATTAGTTGGTACCTGTCATTTAATGCTTACAACCACCTAGTTAGTTTTTCTTGTGATCAATGGTATTATAAAGCATTTTTATACATTTCACCTAATTATGGTGGATCCAAGCACTATTTTTCAACTAAATATATTTAATACAAAGGTTGTAAATACTTTTTTTCATTTCATGCACGTGTATATGATGGATTTGTTTTTTATTCATATCCAAAACCCTTATAATATTTCATGTTATTTTATTTATGGTTATATACATATTGGTTTAGCAATATATTTATTTCATGGATGCCATCTATTCAAATGGATAAGATTTATCTTCATTACAAAATAGGCTTACATCTTTCTATTTACTCTCATATTTTAATCTTTTTTATAACTTAGTTAGATTAGGTAGATTAGATTCAAATTAACAATTTATGTTTACATGTCTATCTTGATTCCAAACCATGTTTATTTTTATTTATGCATTGTTGAATCTAGGTATGCAATGAACACATTTCAAATCATCTATATTTATATGCCAAATCTAGATAGTTGATTTATTAGACAATAAATACACCAAATTTTTATTTTCCTTAATTAATATATCTTATTCTATACATTCCCCTTGAAGTGGTATAGTTTCACATAAATTACTAGGGTACCATGAAAACTAAGACTTGGAAGTAATAGACCTTGGAGAGATTTCATCTCCTTTTAGGAGAGGTTGGGTGGTTCCCACCCTACCTAAGTTGGTGTGACAAATGACCCATCAAAAAAAAAACCAATTTGGAAAAGAGAATTTATTTGACAAATATTAGTTCATGGTCAATTTTCTACATTCAAAATATTTAATTGCTAGATTTTGATCTTATGTGTTAGTTGACTATATGATATTTGCATATAATGATTAATTAAATATCAAATGGAATGTAGTGGGTCCCCTCCCATTAGAATAATTATATTATTGGTCTTATTAAAAATAATTTATAGCTTAATTCTTTTATTTAATTCACTTTCATAAAGTGAATTATCACTCTAAAATACCAATGACTTGTTATAAAAGTCATTTAGCTTAATATAAAGTAATAAACATATTTAGATAAGCTAATTTATGTTTAATTTCAACTTTAAATGTAACCAATATTAGATGAAGATACCACAATATGACATTATTTATAGGAAAATCATATATTTAGAAGAGCTCTTATTAAAGTTTCATACTAAACTCTTCTTCATGAAATTTTTTAAAGATCAAGTGTATGATTGAAATAAGAGTGAATAAAAATTTCTCTAATGTTTAAGTACCCCACTTAATATAGTGAGGTATATCTAATTTTATCAATTATTGATAAATAGAATATCTAAACATTTCTAGGTTTTGTTACTTTTGGTGACTTCAAAGATGAGTTAGTCACATGCATCTAGATTATTTTTTTAATTTGCCTAAAACTAATGAACACTTCATACAAATATATTATTTTAAATTAATCATGTGATATTTCAATATATTTTTGTGTCTCAATAATATTCTATAAAAATAATGAATCAAATATTTTGACTTTTGAAATAAGATATATTTTTGTTTGTGCACATGAATTGAGTATCAAACTTACTTATAATTTATATTTATTATTAAAATATTATAATTAACTTATTTCCTATTTTATTATTTCATAGTTTCTTTTTATTTAAGTTTTTTATGATTTTCCCATAGGTAATCTTGCAACATAATTTTTTGTTAGTTTAATTGTATTTTGTAGTTTTAGACACTCACATTTGGTATTAGAAACTTTAAAATGTTTAATTTTACCAAACCTTAACCTACTTGACTTATGATTACATGCATGAATCTTATTCACCATTCCTCATAGCCATTCTCTCATGTACATGATTGACCCTTCTAAATTGCAGTTAATGTTACACATGATATTATTAGTCTCTACCCAATTAGATTAATATCAATGTCAAACTATCTCTTAGCCTTAGGTTACTATTCATATTTTTTGCACAAGGGTGCACCTTTAAGATATGCCTACTACTAGAGACTTCACCACTTAGGAAGGACTTCTCAATGCACCCTTTAATGACTAGTATATGGAATTAAAATTATTCATAAGGGTCAACCCACATAGTTCACATGTCAGTTCAGATGAAATTACCTAAAGAGTAAAATGTATAAACATATCAATCCTAAATATATATCTATTTATATTAAATTTGTCACCTATCTGAAAATCACTCTACAAATTGAGAGGAACTATATAAAATCTCCTAAATATAAAACACTTCAAATAAGAAAGCATTACACTAAGTCTAAACATCAATTTCAAGGTCAATTATTATATTTTCAAGTGTTGAAATCCATACACAAGGTCTCCTTTCATATTATTATTACACAATATTGTACACACTCAACTAGGTAGAAGAAATACATGTGGTTTGATTCCTTCATAAGCTTATTAGTAATTTAGGTTTCATGTAGTCATAGGGGGTGGTTAAGGTTAGCTCAACCCTTCTCTTTGACCTTTTATCCTAATTTTATAGTTTTCTTATTGTGCACAACTAGGGTTTGAATCAAATAAAAGCCAAATAAGTATTTACAAACATCAACATAAGCATCCTCATCAAAAATAGGATAATGGGTAGCACGGTAACATATTTATAAAAATATAGTGTAAAAATATATAGTACATTAGATAGGGTCATATTGTAATCACCTAAAAGAAGTATTTGAGTGATAAGAGTGCTACTTGAGATAATAAATTCATAGATCAAACCTAGACCTATACTAGAGCCTTTTATAACACTTTACCATCCTTTATCTAGACCACAGGCATCCTTAGTCATCTAAAACATAGTATTAGACTTTCATTTCCTAATCCTGGCCCTTCTTGCCCAAAAACCTTCCAGTTGGACATTAGTTCCACATTAATGACACTAGAGCCATGTGGTGCTAGTGTCCCTGAAATGACACTAATTTCCTTTACCCTATCTTTCCTAAATGGATATATTTTCAAAAGTAAAACCCTCCTAATGTCAGACTAAGCATTTTTTATAGTCTGCACAAGATATAAAACACTATAAATACATGAATGATAGACCTCTATCCACTATATGGAAATTATATGCAAAATACATATTCAAACATAAAATAAGTTGAGAAAAATCAATGTTAGTAATCCCTATTATACCCTACTTCTACATACTACCATCTACAACTTCCCTAATCTCAAATTTTCTAGATTTCCAATCCCATGTAAACTTGATGCATTCAATATCATTTTCATTATAGAGCATCAATTGCACTTGTACCAGGACTTAGGTGGGGATAACTACATCAGTATTGATCCCTCCTTGGAGTATTGGTATGTAGGCAATTATCTTCACAATGGGGTGTTGAGGATGTCTAACCTATCCTACTAATGAACACACTTTTTAGCTCATGCCTTAGTTATAAGAAGGACTAGGGTTTACATCATAAAAAAACTATTATAGGCATAATTCATAGTTTTATACTTCATGCATGAAAGAACAAACCCCAAAAACATATTCGTAAGTATACCCAAAATTTTAAAGTAGACTTGCATAGAGAACACTAGTGACATTTTTAGGATACTAGAACCACATGGTGCTACTATTCAAGTATGACACTAATAGCTAAGAGGGGTTATGACACAGGAATCTAGTTGATGACACTTAGACATATTCATATCTTAGCTTTTATCACTTAGATATTCCATATTAGGTGTTTTATATATAACTCTTTATTTACACATATTTATTATTATTTTGATAAAGTCAAAGCTATTCAAAATATGTAACAAATTGGTGGTTATTTATTGCATATTATTTCACTGATTTAGACTATTCGGCCCTTTAATCAAACATAAGATTTAAATAGCTAAACCCTAAAATGTTAAAACATTTTATGAACTTGACTTAATTCTAATATTGCTTAAAACCCTAGTTCTGCATAGGGTTTACCTTTTCCAAAATTTTGTGCACTAAATTAAGGTTACAAATTTCCATTTTTTCTATTTTTTGGCATAACCTATCTTATTTAATCAATACCACATCAGGGTTTAATTTATTTAAATATAATTTAAATTTTTACAAATCAATCCTAATTAAAAAACCCTAACCCTAGATGCGCTTAGGTTTTGTATCCTACTTTTTCCTATTTTCATTAGCTTGATTTAAATTTGTTATATTTCATATATTATATTTTAGCAACTATATTCCATCTAAAAAAGCTATCTCTCTTCCATTAAGAATGTGTTCTATATTAGGTGGTAATCCTATAGAGCATATTTATATTCCTACTATCCTAGCCTATAACATGGATAAGGGACTTATCATAACTATAGTTATTCATCCTTCACACCCTAATTATGTGGATTTCAATGATAATTCATTCAGAGTTGAATAATACAATCAAGAATAATCTGATATACAAATTGAAAATTAGGACACACTCTCTCCACTTAATAATGATGACATGATTATCAATAAAGATGAGATATTACAGATCTCTAGAGATAGAATTCAAAAACAACCCCTTGATCATGCACAAATCCTATAAGCCATATTAGAAATCAAGAATAAAACAAACAATGATCAATCTTCAACTCTCCTAGATAATAATATTTTTACACCTACAATGGGGCCAACTCAGTTAGAACAACCTAAAATTATAATTCAATAACCTTCAGTGATAGCTACACTTCTTATGACTAGTTCCTCTACTTTAGATGTGCAATCCCTTATGCATGAGATTCATATTCTTCAGGCTAAGGTGTTACATTTTGAGAAGGGATCCACTAGGCCATCACATGTCTTGGACTATATTATTCTCTTACATACACCTTTGGAAAATCACATAATAGTAACTCCCTTGTCGTCTAGTTTCATGTCACCTAAGCTTACATTATATGATGTAAAGGGTGACGCAGAGCACCATCTCAATAAATTTTCACACAACATGTATGGACTACCTGGCTAATGATTGGATTCTCATGAATTTGTTTCCATGTAGTTTAAAGGATTAATCCATATAGTGGCTTTTGACATACCAAATCAATCTATCATTGCATTCAATCCTTTAGCCAACATGTTTTTAACACACTTCTCTATCAATATCAGTGACAAGATATCATATGCCCAAGTGGTATAGTTGAAACAAAAGTCAAATGAACCAATCAAAAACTATGTCTTAAAATACAAGACTATATTATCCAAATTGGCTAGCTTCATGGTAAAAAATAGATTTAGTACATCTTTAAACAAAGTCTTTTACTAGCATTACACAAAGCTATCTTGTTCAAGAAGTTTCCTACATTCATAAATTTATGTCACACAATAAAAGAAAGAGAGGCCAAGCTTATAACAATGGGAAAAATAAAATATACCAATGGATTAGAATCAACTATTAAGAGTTTAAATAAGATTTTGTATAAGGTAAGGTCCACTGATAACAAGAGTGGTCAAAAGGCCATAGTCAATAGAGCTTTTGAGCCATCTCCTAAATTGGTTTTATTTACTCCTTAGTGTTGAATATTCACCAACCTTTTAGAGTCACTAGTATGGGTTTTATAATAGATCTTAGAATGCAATGTCATATCTCTCCATCCCATTAAATAGGTTGATATGACACAACCTATTTCAAATAACTATGATTCTAATGCATTCTAAGAGTATCATAGGGCACCAGCCCATATAAAAAATAGATTCATAAGCCTAAAACATAAGATAAATGATTTAATTTAGGATAATATTATTGATGTGGGCACACCCACAGAGGCACTAAAAACATAGAAAATAAAATCTAAGGAATTAAATATATTCTTAGATCCATTTCCAAAGCACATAATGAATGAGTTAAGGAGTACATTAGGTGTTCACTACACATATCAGGCGCATCCACCACCAACTTATTATCATACTATTAAAAATTAATCACACCTATTGCATAAAATCAATGGTATGTACAATACTATAGTTCTACCTAGACCACTCATAACATTTTCAAAGCAAGATATTGCTAATGACAATACATATCTATGTGTATGTGTTATATGATCATACATAGATCATCATCCTATCTAGAGAGTTATGGTTGACAATGGGTCAAGCATTAGTATGTGCACTATGACACTTTTGACTAATTTGGGGTGATTAGAGTATGATATATTCCCTAAAAACACAGTCATTAATGGTTTCAGTGGTCATGTTTAGAACTTCATCAGGGAGATTATGCTTCCATTATAGGTTAAACCATCACATATAGCCACTTAGTTCTTAATAGTACCTAGTGTAGGCATATTTGATATGTTATTGGGTAGGACATGGTTAAAATATCTATGATTCATCCCATATATAGTGCATATATACCTTACATACATACATGTAAATCAGTTTTTCAAATTTGAGGGTCTCTCATATGAGTATCTCCTACCTATCCCACATGCACTTATAGCATAGTCACTAGTTATAGTTTTAGCACTATTGCCAAATATAACATAGTTATTAGTTATAGTTTAGAGCATAATTCTTATTAATAATCACATAGGTTAGTAGATCTACCAATGTAGGTGAGGTTTAATCATATAGTATTGACACTTATGCATACTCTCCCATAGAGATCATTATTAAAGAGACCCTTATGTAAGATATATCTCCCAGATTCTAGAGGACCTTCCTCTACTTAGTTTATTCCATGATTAATATTATTGGGTTATTGGTTTTATTAGCATAGGGCACCCATGTTACCTACATCTTCTTCTAACATATGGGTTCCTAAGACCCATATAATTTATAAGAAACCACAGTTAGTGCCATATATTCAAAGCACCACTACACAAGCAGGTAAATATATATATATATATATATATATATATATATATATATATATATATATATATATATATATATTACTCAATACAGTACATTATGGGATCATAATTTTCCTTTTACACAAAATGCACAATCATATTTCCCTTATTTGACACCAATCATAGTGATAGTTTATCTCCCATGAGACTCATCGGTTAGTTTGGTTCCTACCCTCTTGTACATATTTTATTTTCTCTTTCTCCTTGCATGTAGTTTATTTTCATTTTCTTGTACATAGCTTATATCAAAAAAATACAAAAATAATATAGCATGCCAAAACATAAAACATTCAAATATTACTTAGAAAACACAAAATTTATAGATTGTATACATTTCTATGTTTACATTTATTATATTTTCCAAAAATTACATATGATAATTATCTTAGTATAGTCAGTTTTATCATACAAACATGCTTCACTTGTTCTTGTCGAGGGCTTGCAGATTGCTTATAGGATTCAGATCTACTACACTAATCTAGACTTACTATCATATACCCACTAGGGGCATTTACACTGATTTATGATTATTCATTTGATACATCCTCCCACTTGGGTGAATCTTATAAATAGCTTCTATTACCATGTTCTATCCTTACATTCTTTACATTCTAGTTTTAGCATTTTTATATCTTGATATTGGTAATTGCTACTCATACTCAATTTTTTACTATCTATTACTAATTTAGACTCAACATATGTATATCCTATCTCTTACACATATTTATACTACATTCATGTATAATTTCATTTCTATCTTACCTATTTAAGACTTGATTGTATTTTCTATGCTTATTTTTGAAGGCATTTTAATATGCAATTGTTATTTAGCTCTATGCCACTTCTATTTATGTATGCCTTGGACATGTGCCCATGTCCCTTGTGTCTGATTTATTTATGGTGTATGTGGACATTTGAACATGTTTTTCTATGTGTCTCTAATGCAACTTGCTTATTTCTTATGAATGTGGACATTTGAACATATCCTTATATGTCTTCTTTTTATCAAATTTAGTGACATGTGTCTATGTCCCCTTTACCTATTTTTTGTGCTTCATGTGTTTTATATGTATGATTTCCTGTATGAATCATGGTCATGACACTTGTATTTTCTTGTTACACACACCATTTTTTGATGCCATGAGGGACCTCATGCATCTACCCTTCCTACTTGAGTGTCATGATGGACATCATGCCAATCCCCCTAGGTAGATACTCAGATTTGTTGTTATACACATTGATTACATTTATGTTAACACTCTTGAGCAATGATAGACACAACATACATATTAAATTACACACATATGCTCATATTCTCTTACATTTTGATGTTATGTTTGCATATTGTATTAGATTATCACGTAGTTATCATATGTGCTCTGTCTAACACACATTTTATTGAGTTATTTATTTTGAGGATAGTTACTACATAGGTTTAAAAACTACCCTCAAAAGAGTGGGAATTCATAGGGTTTTGTCATAGAGATCAAGCTCCTACATTGCATTCATAAAACATTTTTTAGCACACAAGCTCAGTTTCAAAAAATTAGACACGGGTAAAACACATGAAAAATAGGGAATCAAAAATCAATATAATGAATCAAATTTCACACCAAATAAACATTAACACCCAAATAGGGATACTAGTTGCACATGGAATTATTTTCCAATATCCCTAATTTTAGGGTAGTTAAAATTATCCAAAATAGTACACCAAGTATAGTACATGTTTACATATATACAACTATAGGTTTGATAGTTATGCTCAAATTTTACTTAGATTCACACTAGCTCAGCTTAGATTCATGTCAGTTGCTAAAATGTGGGGCATCATGTATGTCATGATCATCCACATATTTATTTTAGATACTCAAATATAATCATTACAACTCAGTCTAGAATTAATAACTTAGATATCAGATTAGAGATATGTGTGCTACACATTATTTTCATATGCTTAGTTACACACAAGTTGATCAAATGAAAAGGAAAACTCCATGTCATTAAATTGTATACACTTGACATCATATTCCAATTTTTCACCAATTTCATTCTTTACTCCATCTGTAGTGGTTAGCATTCTTAAGTGGCCCAAAACCACCTAATGTACTTGAATAGCCACAAAGCTAACAAACACAATTAGATATACTTAGTTAGATATTTATAGTACTTTGCATAGTTCAATTTTAGATGAATATTCTACACATGGGTGGGAAATGATGGAACCATACACTACTTAAGATCTTAAGCCACTTATATGATAGGGTTGGACACACTTTCAGGCCAATCCAAGTTATTCATAGGTATGATCCACCAAATAGGGGTGGTGAACAATGGAATCAAAATTGTATTGAGTTATTGAGCTACCCACACATGAGTATTGATAAATATATCATATTAGTCAAATTTATTCAATGATTTTATCACTATATACTTATACACACTTTCAATCCAATCCAAGTTATTCATAGGTCATGATCCACCAAGTAGGGGTGGGTAATAATGGAGTCAAATCCAGATTGAGTTATTGAGCCACCCACACATGAGGATTGAGAAAGATATTAGCTTAATTCAAGTTATTCAATGATTTGATTAGTATATAATCACACACACTTTTAGTTTAATCAAATTTATTCACATGTCATGATCCACCAACCTGGGGTGGGCAATGATGGATTCAAAACTAGATTGAGTTCTTGAGCCAGCCACACATGAGGATTGAACAAGATATGAGATTCTAAGATATTCAATGATTTGATCACTATATAATCACACACACAGATTTTGTCACCAAGTTCATGCATTAGTTATCATACCAAATGAGGTGTATTCATTCATTTCCTCCTCATCTCTTTACTTAGTTTTACTCAGTTACTTATTTATACAACATATTTTTTAAATTTTGATATCTCTTAAATAAAGACTAATTTATGCACATTTCACTTAAAGTTAATTCTTTGGATCATGTTTCACATACATATACCCAAATTCACATACTCAAACTTAACTCCAAAAGCTTCAATTCTTGCATAAGTCTAGGTACGTTTCTTTTTCATTTATACTAGTCATTTTGCTTTATTGAATTTATAGTATAAAGGGGGGGAAATGTAATCACCTAAAATTGGTATTTAAGTGCTAAGATTTCTACTTGAGACAAAATATTCCTAGCATATCCCTAGACCTATCCTAGAGCCTTTTATCACACTTTTCCAACCATTGTACGGACCATAGGCATCACTAGTCATCTAAAACATAGTCTCAGACCTTCATTTCTCAATCCTAGCCCTTCTTACCCCGTAACCTTCTAGTTAGACATGAGTGCCACATTAAGGACACTAAATCCATGTGGCACTATTGTCCTCAAAATGGTTCTAATATCCTTTACCGTATCTTTCCCAAATAGATATATTTTCAAAAGGAAAACCCTCCTAAGGTTGGATTAAACATCTTATATTGTTTGAACAAGCTACATAACACTATAAAAAAATTAATTATAGACCTCTATCCAATATATGGAAATCAAATACAAAAGACCAATTCAAACATGAAACAAATAAAATAAAATAAAGGTTATTGATCCCTATTTTGACCATTTTCTACATACCACCATCTACAACTTCCCTAAGATCATATTTTATAGATTTCCAATCTCAAGCACACTTAAGTAATTTAAGACCACTATCATTCTACCATCACTTGCACTTTCACTAGCACTAGCACTTAGGTGGGTAGAACTACATCGAGCTTGATCCCTCCTTAGAGTATTGGTATGTAGGTAACTCTCTTCAAAATAAGGTGTTGAGGATGTCTAGCTTATCCTACTAACATACACACTTTTTAGGTCATGCCTTACTTGTAAGGAATATTAGGGTTTGCATCATAAAATAACTATTATAGGCACAATATAAATTTTAAAACTTTATGAACATAGGAACAAAACCCAGAAACACATTTACAAGTGCACTTATAATTTTAGAGTAGTCCTACATACAGGACACTAATGCCATTTTTAGGACACTAGAGCCACATGGAATTACTATAAAAGTGTGGTGTTACTATCTAGGAGGCATTCTGACATAAGAATCTATTTAATTACATTAAAACCTATTCGTATCTCAATTTTTTGCACTTAGATCTTCTATATTAGGTATTTTATAGAAAAGTCTTTATTTTCACATAGTTATTACTATTTTTATAAATTCAAAGTTAGTAAAATTATATAAAAAATCAATGGTTATTTATTTCATTTATTTAGACTACTCATCCCTTTAATCAAACTTAGGATTTATATAGTTAAACTTTAAAAGGTTAAACCACACACTGTGGTGGTTTTTAGGGAGTACAGACTCATCTAGGAACATGTGGATCTTTGTTTTCATATGCAATAATTAACATGCATATTTTATATTTTTATATGATGACTATAGCCCTCCACATATCTATGGAAACCTAAAAAATTAAGTATATCATTATTTTAATGTTCTCCAGAAATAATAAGCTAATATATTTAGCTACTTACAACCATACCTTTTTACTTATTATATACCTTCAGTAATATAATTTATTTAATATTTTAATACTATTAGTGTCAAATTAATACTAAAATAGATTAAAAAAATTGGTTACCCCATTCCTTTTAGTGAGCACACCAAGCCATAGACTTTTTTAAGGTTTCCTTCTATAGTCCAAGGGTTTCAAATTTTAGTATTTATTTTTGGTTTTAGACCTGATCTTTGATTTTACTCATACATAATTTATATATGGATGTAATTGATATGCATATTTTTCATTTTATATTTCAATCCATGATTGCCATAATTATATGTTTCTTTATTTTAATTTGTTA
>JARHVA010002256.1:1667500-1722500 GCA_037957365.1 Torreya grandis | reverse complement strand
TCTCAATAGAAAAGAGATAATATGAAATTATGAAGTACATAGGCATACATAACCCAAATGTACAAATTTAATATGATTTCCATACCATAAATCCTTCTTATATAATATTGGATTTAACTCAAAACATAATACAACATTCAAGATCATCAAAGAATACACACAATATATTATTATAATGAACATTACATAATGAAATCATCCTTAAATATTGTAGGGGTGGTTTGGATCCTTGATAATCATTTCCAAGTCCTATAAATCCTTTATTCGCAACTAATATAAAAATAACAATACATATACTTTTCTCCAAATAAATACACTTTAATAATTACAATGTATACCCTACAAGGTTCATAAACTCATTTTATTACTACAACTAATACTATTTATTTTACATTGAATTACTATATACCATATTTTATATGTATATATTAGGACAAGAAACCAATCATACTATTACAATGAAGACTTCATTTAAAATTAATACACAAATTCCAAAAACCATACTCAAACATTATTTCAAGTAGTCCCTCATGAGCACAAAATATTTTACAGAAAAAAATTCCATATTTAAGATATTTCAATCAAAACACATCCACATGCTCAATATAATCCTAAACATATATAGGTTTCCCTATCCACACCAACCATCGATTAGATATGGAAATAGGAACCTGATCACAAAAATAAAGCACCCAACTAAATCATGATAGTGATACAATAATGACCATCTACTTAAAGGGTCTCAAGACACAATAGTCTCTACTTAAGTTTTATGATAATTATGGTAACATGAAAACTCATAAACTAAAATACCCAAAACTAGGGTTAAACCAAAATGAGCATACATAAACCATGTTTAATTTTTAAACAACTGAAGAACCCATTAAATTATTTGCACCTTTTAGTTTACCCATTTCCATCTATGGGTGGGTATAACTAAATGATCTAACCCTATCAGGTATCCTTAACCAAGTTTAATTCAAAAATAATTTCCAAGTATATCCATGAAACATTACTTCCAAACCATAAAATAATATTCATTTCAAGTGAATGCACACATCCAATGTAATAGTGCACCTTAAAATGAATCCAATTTTTTTCATGCACTTATTTTATGATGAAATATAATACAAGGAATGGGTTTGTCCTACATGTATTCCTTTTTTCTTCTTCCCCACTATTCTTATATTATTCTCCATTTTTTATTGCTACCATCATTTTTTATCCATTCCTAGAAGTAACAATTCTATTCGGTAGAAACATGAGTTATGTTAAGTGGAATTCCCACTCTAACTCTTCCAATATTCATACACAACTTAGAATAAACAATTCAATTTAATACCACAAATATCCAATTTAAAAACCCTTGTCTCCTCGTGCATGCTTCCTATTTCCATGCATGTTTTTATGCAAAGCATCAAAAGCTTTCCAAAAATAAAAAGAAACCCTAATCATCACTTCAATAAAGTCAACCAACATAATCATGGTTGGGTAACTCAAATTAGCAAATAAATTTACCATAGAACCAATTTTATTACTTAGGGTTTTATATTAAAAATCAACACTTTAATTACCATGCCCTCAACCTAAGCCCTTTGACTTATAGTTTGATATTTCAAAGCGTGACCTAACAAAATTAGACCCTAGTCCCTTGTGGACTTTAATAACATGAAACTATTCATTATTTTTATTTATTAACTATATGAATAATGAAAATTCTTTAGTCCTATAGTATACTCTTTTAAGATAGTGTCAGCTTTACCCATTCCTCATATCTCATTGCACTTTAGAGCATATACCTGAACTGGTATTTAAATAAGGATTTCAAAAATCAAAAGATGTCTCAAAACCTTGAAAAACCTTTGAGTTGTATCCTAAGTATCACTAAATTATTATTTTAGAGTGCATATTCAATTTTATAATGAACCATACTCACATCATATTGTTTGTTTGATTATTAAGTTACCTAAAAAAAGAAAACAAAATAAAAAGACAATTGTTGACAAATAACTAGCTACCCAAAACTGGACAACATAACACAAATTGTATAATGATACAAAAAAGGGGCTCAACTCATGTATTATAAACTACTTCATAAATGTTTTTTGTTTACCTTTGTACTTACCCTTACCACCGAACACACAACTTCCAAGTCTAACTTACACTTATCTATTGCATACCTGTAATCAAGCCAACATAGACATTAGTAGTATCTATTCATAATTAATAACACAAGATAATATCATATAATCATATAAAAATACTAAATTAATGATTACAATTCAATTTAAAATAATAAATAATGTTATAAAAATATATAATATCTACAATAAATGTCCACATAACATAAGAATGTTAAAACAATCCTAATAATTAGTCAAAATCAATGTGTTAGGTAACCGTGGTCATGACATCCACCCTCCCTTATTAATGTCACCATATTTAAGTCCTTAAAATAATTAATGGTAATATTACTAGAAAATATTTTAATCTTCCCAAGTATCACTCCTTTCTCCCATTTGATCCCATTGGACCAATACTTGTAATTTTAGTTTTTGCAGCTCAATGTTTCCACTAAGATAGATTCTTGATAAGCTATAGTTAAATTATTTACTCATCCTTTACCTATAGATTATCCCAATTTAAAACATGTGAAGGATTTGAAACATATTTCCTTAGAAATCCCACATGAAAAATATCATGGATTCTAGATAGATAGGGAGGAAGATCAAGATGATATGCCACCAGGCTAATCTTTTCCACAATGTCAAAAGGTCCAACATAGCATGGTGCTCATTTAACATCTTTGCCAAACTTAATTTTTTTTTTATGTCTTACTCTTAGAAATACTTTTTTAGAAACTTAAAATTCTTTATGCAATCTTTTCAAGTCTATATATATTTTATGTCGATCAGATGTAGACTTTAATCTTTCTCTTATAATAGTCATTTGTTCACCATACTCTTGGAAAACTTATGTAACTAAAAACACACTTTTTTTCAAGATGTTCCAATCCAAAGGATTTTTAAATTTTCATCCATATAAGACTTTAAATGGTGCCTTATTGGTTATTGAATGGTAGGTATTATTATAAAAAAAAATATACCAAGTATAGGTAATCTTCCCACTTTTATAGTTGGTCCATGAAATACATTTGCATCATGTCCTCAATAATCATATTCAACCTTTCAATATATCTATCCATTTTCAGATGATAAGTTGAACTTAAATTCAACTTTGTACCAAAAACAACCATCATAATTTGCCAAAATTGAGAAGTGAAAATTTTATCTACATCTGAGATGATCACTTCAAGTACACCATGAAGATGTAGCACTTAATTTACAAATCCTTTGGAAAGAATGGTAGCATCATCAATGATATTTATAACAATAAAGTGATCCACTTTAGTGAGTTTTTCAATCATGACTAAGATTAAATCATGTTTTTTAAAATATTTAGGCAATCCTATGATGAGATCCATAGATATAACATCCCATTTACTTGATGTGATAACATGAGTATAAATTAAGCCTCTTAGATGACCATACTTAACTTTCATACATTGGCATTTCAAGCACTTGACTATATAATTATCCACATCCTTCTTTAGCCCCAACCAAAAATATAGCTCTTTTAACTCTTGTGTCATTTTATTGACACCCAGATGTGTGTAATGAGGTGAAACATGCAGTTCATTCATCACTTACTCTCCTAGAGTCTCTAAGTTTGGGATAAAACTTCTATATTTATATCTTAACAAACCATCTGAATCAACTAAAAAAATATAATCAAAACTTACTACTTTTATTCAAACACAAATTTTAAGTGCTCAGAATAAGATTTATGTTATGTAATCACATAATTTTTAAAATCAATATACAAAACAACGAGGTAAATAATGTATTTTTACCTACTTAATTCATCAACCACTCTATTTTATTTTCCTTTTACATAATCAATATTAGTATCAAAGTTACTAAAAAAATTCCATCCATCTTCTTGTCCTTGCATTTAAATCATATTTTGTAAACAAGTACATAAGATTATGATGGTCTAATTTAATCTTGAAGTGCTTTCCTAATATAAAATGTTTCCAATACTTTAAGGTATAAATAATAACATATAGTTCTAAATCTTGAGTGGGGTAATTATACTCATGGTTATTGAGCTTCCAAGAGTCATAGGCAACCACCTTGCCATCTTGAGTCAAAATGGATCCAATTACCACCTTTTAGGCATCAACCCATATTTAAAAATTATCATTAGGATCTAATATAGTCAAAATAGGAGATATGGTTAATAAACATTTTAGATCTCGAAATTTTGATTCACACTTAAGAGACTAATCAAATTTCTTTCCCTTCCTTTGTGAGGAAGTGGTGTGAGTAAACCTTTAAAAAATTTACACAAACCTTATATAGTACCCAAAAAACCCCATGAAGCTTCTTAATTCATGTACATTTTTTATAATTAGCCACTTGTTAATGGCTATAATCTTGGCAGGATCTACCTTATGTCCTTCTTTGGAAATCACATATCCTAAATAGTGAATTTTATATTGAAATAAAGAGCACTTGGACAATTTTTCATACAATTTATTATGCCTCAAATGTTTTAACACCAACCTAAAGTGTTGCTCATGCTCTTGTTCATTCTTGTAATATATTAGAATGTCATCTAAAAATACCAACATAAATTTATCAAGAAAGTCTTGAAATACACTATTCATTAAATTCATAAATGTTGTAAGAGCATTTATTAGTCTAAAAGGCATAACTATAAATTCATAGTGTCCATATCTAATTTTAAATTCATTATTATGGACATCTTCATATTTGATGTGGAGTTGATGATATCGTGATCAAATATCTACCTTTAAAAATATAGTTGCTCCTCTCATTTGATAGAAAAGATCATTTATGCAAGGGATAGGATATTTATTCTTGATTTTAACCTTATTGAGCATTATATAGTCAATGAACAACCCAAGTGTCACATCTTTCTCCTTAACAAACACTACGGGAGCTCTCCAAGGTGACAAACTAGGATGTACCATTTCCTTATCTAGAAACTCTTGAAACTGAGCCTTAAGATCTTTTAAATCAGTCACATTCATTGGGTAAGGTGCCTTAGATGTAGGTGTTGTTATAGGTATTACATATATAGTAGAATAAAATATCATTTTTGGAGGCACACCTAATAACTCTTTTGGCAAAACATCTATAAATTCTTACAAAATTGGGTAACCTTGGAATATAGTGTTTGTTTCCTCAGTGACCTTATTCAACTTGAGAGTATATAATTGATACCCCTTTATAAAAAATTCTCTAAGTTGTATGACTTAAAAAAAATTGGAGTTGAAGGGTTGTTGATTCTTAGAATAACTACAAAAATTCCTTCATTATCCAAGCATTGAACTCTTTTATTTGAGCATTCCAACTTGGCTTGATGTGCTTGTAACCAATCCATGTCTAGGACAATGTCATACGATCCTAAAGGAGCAAATAATAAGTTTACACAAGTCTTAAAATATCCTAGGTTGAACTCAACCTCCTCCAAACATTTATTAACGACCACCTTCCTCCCAGTGCCAAATTATACCTTCCATCCTTCTCTAAGTCTAGTTGGTTTGATTTTACATTTAAAAGTATTATCAAGATAAAGAAAGCTATATGTTACTCCTAAATCAATCAAGATAGAAAAATAAAATATAGAAATTATACCTCTTGTCTTAATAGGTGTTGACTGAAATTCATCATTTCTATTGTCTAAAACTATGTAGACCTTATGATTATCCTTCAACTTAGGACAATCCTTATTGTAATGGTTGTCACCGCATTCTTAAAAAGTTACAATAATCTTAGTTGGAAGAGGAATGGTGTTTTTTCCTATGGTTGGTCCATGAAATCTTTGATGTTTATTATTTCTCTCATGCTTCTTTGCAAAAAATATGAATTAGACCCATTTCTACTCTAAAATTTATTTTTATAATTATAACTCTTTCTAATATAATTTTTGAATTAATTATTCTTTAAACTAATACTTATATGAGGTACTGTTGACTTAGAACTTCCTTGTCTATTGTTCTAAAATTCATGTCTTTCCTTTTGGGGAGACTTTTTTTCTTCAGCATGGTGTAGGTTGAGTCATGTCATTGATGTCAAAGGTGAATATTGTGAAGGTTGATGAAAAGGTACATGGAAGATTATTTGAAGACAAGTCATTGATGTTAGCATGTAAGACTCATCTTGTGAAGGAATATCTTGTGAAGATACATCTTGCATAAGGTTGATGTCAGAGGTGATCAAGTGCATATTGGTAGTGTCATTATTGAAAGAGAGAGTGTTGTCATGAGAGAAATTTAAAGAGATAATTTTAAGGAAACTAATTATTTATTTTTACATGAAAGAATAAGTCATTGATGTCAAAGTACATAAGAAGCCTAATCAAAATCCTAGTCATGACATGAAGAGGTATGTGCATGAAAATTAATGAACACATCTATGTGAAGGTTTTATGGCACTATTTTATAATTTATGTGAGGTATTGAAGCATTCTTAAGAGTTTCATGGTGAGTCTATAGGCGTAGGACCTTTAGACTAATCCCACACCTATACCTCTATTAGACCCTACCTAGCCTAATGAGTTATGAATATCATATTTCAAGTCAATTATGAATATGTGATCATTGATAGAGGTGAGATAATATTTTTTAGTCATGTTCATAAAGTTTGAGGTCATGGTTTGAAGGAAATTGCATGAATCAATGTTTTAGCCCTTCTTAAGTTCACAGAATGACGTCTCAAGACCCAAGAAGCACTTTAAAATGTTATTTGGAATATGTAATATCTACATGAGAACTTTAGATATTAATAATATATGGGCAAGGGTAATAGATAATATCTCTAGGCATTGGTTTTGGATTCAAGGGGTAGTCCTTTATGAGTAATTATTAACACCAAAACCTATGTTAAACCTTATTTAAACCTTAATAAGTACATGATGTCAAATATATTTTCAAAATAATCTAATAATCTATTAAAATTACTTATAAATATATTGGATCATGTATCTAACTCTCCCAATACCTCTGGGTGGTTATGGTTAGTCAAATGAGAGAGAAAATGCATAGATACATGCTTATTTATCAAGAAGTTATTGTAGCTCTTAAAAGTTGTATTATTAAAGAAGATAAAATGGATGGAATAGAATATATATACTCATAATAAATTTACATTATGGTTTTTGTATAGGTTCCACCCTTAAAGTGTGCTAAATTAGTTATCCAAGTATGTCAGTCGCAGACAGACCTAATGGTGCAAATAGTGCAAAACCTAGGCAGAGATGAGAAGATGGATTTGAGGGTTTGATAATATAATATTGATGAAAAAAATAATTTAATATTTTTATTATTAATTTTTATTATTATAATAAATTTTTGAGGTTAGTGAATATGGTTAAAACATTGCTCACAAAATGACTTATTTGGTTCAGATAAGACTGTGATATAAGGTCAAGATATTGATTTGTAAGACCAATATTTTCCATTATACCATATGAAATTTATATCTAATTATGGTATTAATATCTCATAATACTATTTACATGCATCAATAGTCATGAAAAAATTCTACACAGGTGTTGGAGGTCTATGTCAGCATGATTGGTTTTTGAGGTAAGTTGGTAGTTTTGAGTGAGTGAGTTGTAAAGATGTTATTGACCATTTATCTCCTGATTGAAAGTGTTCCAAGAATTGTTTTATGAAATTTAGGTCATGGATAACATAAAAATTTAGTATCCTAAGGGTTTTTAGCTTCATCTTTGTAAGATAGACTTTTGAGGTACACATGCCTAATAGGATAATTTTTCCTCAAAGAGATTTCATGATATGAGAAAAGGATTCAAGTATGAACAAGAATGGATAAGGTTATTATAGGTCATTATATAAAAAATTTAATTTTTTTTATTGTTTTATAAGGCCATATATGTCCAATAATATCAAGTTTTGGTGTTAAGAGAGGAGACCTAATGCAATTAGGTCTTCATGAGATCTAAAGGATGACCAAGACCAATATTGGTCATTAAGTCAGATTGTTCTATATGATTAAAGATTAAGTTAGGGGAATATATTTCTTATATATATGATTTTTATGCCTTGATTACATGACATGAAGGTGATCAAGCATGAGAGAGAGATCAGACAATTTTTGAGTGTACATAGGCCTATTATGACAGTGAACTACAGTGAGTGGTTTCATGAAGTGGTTAAATATAAAATATCTTGTAGAGCTTATAGGTTTTTATATAGGGTTTATTTGAATTGTATTTGAAATTATATTTTCATATATGAAAGTGAAAGGTGTTTAAATAAGATAAAGTATACGTGTTTCTAGATAGACCTAATGTAATTACATCTCCATGAGTCCTAATGGATAAATAAGGCCAAATTAGTTATGGCAAACCAGAATGGGTTAAAATTATGATTGAACTATGTTCATAAGATATATTAATACTGATCTAAGATTTTTAATGTGTATGTCTAACCAAGTGGTGTATGATCAAAACTATTATATATATAAGGCAATTTACACCTATTTGGATATGAACACAATGAGCAAAAAAAATGATGCATGGTTAAGCAAAAGAAGGATTTTAAAAAAGTTTAAAAACTTTAGATATTATATAAGTATACATAATAAGTTTTTAGGTTGTATACATATGAATATCAGACATACATAACCTAATCATATTTGATGAGGATTAGACAAGTGAAGGAGAATGAGCCTTGAGATTGAAGAGCATAAGAGCAGTGGTGTGGTCATCATTTGAAATAATTTGTTGATTGAGAAACAAGAAGTTTATAAGATGATCAAAGTTAATATTTGGCTAATTTAGTGTTGAGTCACTCAAGGAGTTGGTGCTTCCTTGTAAGTGGGTGCTTGATAACACCTAGTCAAGTGGGTGATTAAAAATTTAGGGTTGGTGCTCCAAGTTGAGTTGGTGCTCAATAGAATTTTATCTTATGAAAATATTTCTAGGAATTTAGTCTAATTATAGAGTTCATAGTGGGTTTTCTTTCCCTTGAGGGTTTCCCACTCACATATTGGGTTATACTCTTGTTTCATGCTCATATGAATGGTTATTTATGCATTGCTAGATCAATAGGTTGCTTTGATGGTTTATGAAAGGTAATGTACAGTTGTAAAAGTTTGTAAGGTCACTTATTCACCATCATTCTTAGTGAATTGTGCTTCCAATAATTAGTATTAGATTTATTTCCTTTGAAATAGGACTAATAGATTAAAGGAGATCTTAGAATCACAAACATGTCTAGTCATCAAGATCAAGGAGGTTTTTAAACTAGCAAGGCCCCTCTCTTTAGTGGGATTAACTATACATTTTGGATTATAAAAATGAATACCTATATAATTTCCTTAGGCTATGACACATGTAAATCTATTTTTTATGGATTCACTCCACCTTCTACACCACCAACTAACGTAGTAGGCAAGAAGGTAAATGAGAACAACTCTAAAGTAATGAATGTCATCTTGTGTGATCTTTCAGAGGAATAATTTGTAAAGGTCATGCATTGTGATAGAGCCAAAGGGATTTGGGAAAAAATTTAGACTATCTATGAATGAGACACTAATGTCAAGTTGGTAAAGTTGTAAACCCACCAAAGGTAATTTGAAAGTTTGAGAATGAAGGAGGATGAAAATATTGCATCTTATCTATTAAGATTAGATGAAGTTGAAAATGTCATAAAAGGTCTATGAGAGAATTTGGAGGAATCAATAGTGGTAAAAAAATGACTAATATCTCTAACATCTAAGCTTTATTCAAAAGTTTATGTTGTGGAGGAGATCAAAGATCTCAACAAAACACAAATGGATGAGCTTCATGGAATATTGAATACATATGAAATTAGAATAGGTGATGGAAGACCTTCCAATAAGGAAGATACATTCAAAGATAAGAAAAATTCACAAGGTAAAAAGGTCAAGGATGATGTGGACATAAACATTGATTATGATAACATAGAATCCATGTTTGTCAAAAAACTAAGGAAAGGATCTAGTAAGTATAAGGTTAAGTTACCATTTAAGTGTTTTAACTATATAAATATTGGCCACTTTACATCCAAGTTTCCTAACAAGGATAATAATGAGCATGATGAACATCATGGTGAGGATAAGAATTCCTATGAACTTTATAAGAGAAAAAAGAGCTTCAAGAAGTATGAAGGCAAGAAAGGGTCATTTAAGAATATGAGAAGTTTTTATACCAAAGAAGATAGTATCTCTTCTGATGTTAGTGATACAAGTACATCTGGTAGTGATGATGGTAGTGTTGATCATGATATTAATGAAATTCTATTCATGGATATATAATAAGATAATAAATATTATTAAAAAGGGAAAAGTCTTATTAAAAATGAAGAATCAGATGAAGAAGAGGCTGAAGTGAACCTTGATACAAAATTGGTGAGTTCCCTAGAGGAGTTCAAGTTTCAATTAAGGAAGAATAAAAAACTAAGGAATTGGTTAAGGGTTATGAGGAACAAATAAATGTTTTTGAAGAGATACTAAGTAATAACACTAATTAACATGAAGAGATCGTTAACTAGTCAAAAATTGAGGTTGAGATTGTCATTGCAAGTCTTAATACCAAGGAGGAAGAATGAATCAAGATGAGAATAGAAATGAAGTCCTTAAGGGCATAATTGGATCAGGAAACAATCAAGTTGAAGATACATCCAACATTTTAAAAGAGCATTTAAATCTTGGATGATATTTTTAATAGTCAGAGGTCTCCACATGATAAGGCAAATTTTTGAGTCAAATAAGATCAAAAGGAAAATAAGGAGAGCCAGATCTTGAAGGACAATGAACTACCAAGAAGTGATGGTACTAAAAAAATGAAGACCTATGTATAAGCCCTCAAATATAAGACTCAAATTACCAGTCAACAAGTTAATAAGAATGTAACTCCTTCAAGAGACAATAAATGTAAGGGTGCATCATTCAATATTCATCAAAAGAAAATTAGACAGACAAGGTATGTGATTTATTTCAGTGGTTACTATTTTTCATGAAATAAATATGGACATAGGGTTGTGGATTGTAGACATTATACTAGAATCAATTCCTTATGGAAGAATGGGATGAATATTCATCTCAAAAATAGAAGTATAATTCTATTCTATAAGTACAATTAGAGAGGACATATTACAAGGGATTGAAAGATGAGGCATATGAGGAAGATTAGGTAAGATAAAAAGGTATATAGTCATGTCACTAAGAATTGGATCAAGATGTTAGACCCTATAGACAAGGTTAAGAAAGAGATATGCTTCATGAGAAAGATGGATATAAGAATATAGAAGAATATGGTCATGCACTCAAGAACTAAGAACATTCTCATTAGGTATCATTTCCTAAGATAACAAGTGAAAAAAATGTCAATAATGAATATCTCTTTATAAAGGATTAGATTACAGACATTTTAACCAAGCCACTTCTAAAATAAACATTTGAGCATCTAAGATAGGAATTGGTAGTAATTCCTACCCATGATAGCCATTGAGAAAGTTGAGGATAATGGGAGATAATCAAGATGGTTAATTAGCTCCAAGAATAGTTGACGAATGCCAAAAACATTTGTGAAGACATGATAGACATTTATGCAAAGTGAAAGGAATGTGAAGGGGATGATGAAGCATGAGTATACATTGTCTACAATGTCACTATTGATCAAATAGGCCCAAGGAGGGCATAACACAATAAGTATAAGTGAGATTCATAAAAGTGTATCTATAGGTCTATCATAGGTATAATGGGATAAAAATCATATTTTTGATATGGGAAGTGTTACTAGTGTGATCTAATAAGAAGGTTCTTATATACATGTTGAGAATGGTCTGTGAGTCGTGAGGAATCATATGATGAGCACAAGCTATGAGGAGAAAGAGGGAGATAACTAGGTAGTTCATTAGTTTTAAGAGTATGTGAGTAGTGTAGATAAGGTATGTAGAGACGTGAAGATAGATTAAATAATGTGGCTAAATCTAGGAGCATGGTGGATGTTTGTAGAGCTTAAGCAGGGAAATGAAAATGGATATTATCCATCTCTATGGCATCAAGGTGCATGAAGGAAGGTGAGTGGTCTTGTGTATCAGAGTTCATTTGAAGAAGGATTATGTTAGATAATAACATATGTGTGGCATAATGAGTGATCAAGGGTTTTATATAAAACTCTATGTTAGTTATGTCAAGAACATTTTGAAGGAAGTATGCATGAAGATAGGGGAAGCATGTTTGTATGATGCTTTGCAGACTCATAGTTGTGTGTGATATCAGAAATAGAAAATGGGGAGAAATTTTAGAGAGGTGTGATTCAATAATTTGTAGGTACCTCTTTGTCATTAATGTCAAAGGGGGAGAAAGCTTATAAAGGAGGAGAAGAAGGCCAGTTTAGTTTGAAAAGAGCTAGTTCTAGGAGAAAGTTTAGAATGAGATAAATATCTTGTTGAGAGAAGTTTCTAGGAATGGTTTGCCATAAATTTTAAAGGGGGATATTATTGAGTATTATCATTGATGCCAAAGGTGAATCTTTTAAAGGTTGATGACAAGGTGCATTGAAGATTCATTAATGTCAGCATGAAAGAGTGATCTTGTGAAGGTGCATATTGCATAAGGTTGATGTCAGAGGTGATCAAGTGCATAATGGAAATTTCATTCTTTAAATAGAGAGTTTTGTCATGAGAGAAAGAGAAAGAGATAATTTTGAGACAACTAATGACATGTTTACATGAAGGAATATGTCATTAATGTCAAAGTACATAAGAAGCCTAATCCTAAGCCTAGTCATGACATGAAGAGGTATGTGCATGAAAATGAATAAACACATATGTATAAAGGTTGTATTCCACTCTTTTATCATGTATGTGAGGCATTGAATCATTCCTAAGAGTTTCAGGGTGAGCCTATAAGGGTAGGACCTTTAAACTAATCCCACACCTAGACCTCTTTTAGACCCTATCTATCCTAATGAGGTATTAAGATAATATTTCAAGGCAATTATGAATATGTGAGAATGGATATAGGTGAGATAAGTTTTTTCAGGCATTTAAAAAAAATTGAGGTTATGGTTTAAAGTAAATTACATGAATAAGTGTTTTAGGCCCTCTTGAGTTCATAGAATGAGGTCTCAAGACTTGAGAAGCACTTTCAGACATTCATTGGCACGTGTAACCTCTACGTGGGAACTATATATTTTAAGGAGAGATGGGGAAGGGTCCTATATAATATCTATAGGCATTGGTTTTGGATTCAAGGGGTAGTCCTTTATGAATAATTGTTAACACCAAAACCTATGTTAAACCTCCCTAAAACACTGATAAGGACCCAATGTGAAATATCTTATTTAAATGAGCTTATAATGGATTAAAATTCCCAAAAAATATATTTGGGAATGTATTCAACTCTCCCAAGACCTTTAGGTGGTGGTGGTTAGTCAGATGAGAGAGAAACTGTACAGATATAAGCTTATTTATCAATAAGTTGTTATAGATATAAAAAGTTGTATTCATCAAGAAGAGAAAATGGATGTAAGAAGAAGCTAGATACTCATACCACATGACCTTGATGGTTTATAGATAGGTTCTAGAATTTTTCTAAATTGGTCATTCAAGTATGTCAGTTGCAGATAGACCTAATGGTGCAAATAGTGCAAAACCCAGGTAGAGATGAGAAGATGGATTTGAGGGTCTAAGCATATCATATTGATGAAAAAATAAGAGTTTATTTATGAATTTTATGTCATTTTTATTATTTTAATAAGTTTTGGAGGTTATTTAATATGGTGAAAAAGTTTCTCACAAAATGCCATGTCTAGTTCGAATAAGATTGTGTGATATAAGGTCAATAAATTGGTCTACAAGACCAATATTTGACATTATAACATATTATATTTATATCTTAATATGTCATAGAGATATCATAGGACCATTTACATGCATCAAGATTCAATTTAGGATTTTACATAGGTCAATCTCAAGGCTCGCTCTGCACATTTGTTGATTGAGGATTAGATAAGTGCAGAGCGAGCCTTGAGATTGGAGAACAAAAGACCAAAAGTGTGGTCATCATTTGTTGATTGAGAAAAAATAAGTTTATAAGGTGATCAAAATTAATAAGTGGTTGAGTTAGTGCTAAGTCACTTAGGGATTTGGTGCTTCCTTATAAGTGGGTGCTTGATAGTTTGAGGTTGGTGCTCCAATTTGAGTTGGTGCTCAAAAAAAATTAATATTATGCAAAAATATATAGGACTATAGTTCAATATCAGAGGTCATATTGGGTTTTCTTCCCCTTGAGGGTTTCCCACTCATATATTGTGTTATGTTCTTATTTCATGCTCATGTGAATGGTTCTTTATTCATTGCTAGATCACTAGGTTTCTTTTATGGTCTATGAACGGTAATGTATATTTGTAAAAGATTTTAAGGTCATTGATTCACAACCCCCCTATTTAATTGTGCTTCTAACAGTTCACTAATTTTAAGGCAATAACTAATGTCTTTGGGTTATTCATATTTACATTGTACATGTGTATCTTATTTAATCCCTAGTTTAAACTTATTTACTTTAGTTTATTCATCCTACATGTAATTAACATGATGAAAGAGTCCCAAAAATTTGTTCTCATACTTGGATATGGATATAGTACCTTGTTTTAATGGTTGAAACTCTATGATTTTTTGCTCTTTGTAGATGTTTTTCACATACCTTTTTATGAATTAATTTTTAAAAAATTCCCAAGTAAGAGTCATATAATTATACCCTTTGAGAGCACACAAATGGTTCCACCATAAAGCTACGTCCCTTACTATATTGTAAGCTCTGATGTTAGCAGAGGTTCCTACAAACCCTTTAGAACATGTTAATTCAAGGATATCTTGCATATGGTGTAACACAAGTAAACATTTGAGAACAAATTCAGACTAAATACATACATTAACCAGACCAAACAGATATATATGTGGATAAACATAGGTTTATTATAATCTTAATAGTCAATATAAACTCATATAATTAATAAACTAAAGCAAACAAAGTGTTCACTGTGTATACAATAAAGATAAAAGATACAAACGAAAATCATTTTTGAATAATATGTATTAATCTCTATCACATTAGAACCATATAAAAATATAATTAAGTGTTATTTATATATTTTTAACCAATGTTTTATCTTCATATTCTAGCCTTTGATATACCTAGAAGGAGTGAATATTCATATTTGGTCATCTATCATTATGATTACATAGATCAAATTAATACAAAACAATTATACAAAATATAAAATGAGTGTAAATTTCACCTGTCCAACATATATAATCTATGGTTTTACTAACCCTATTATACACTCGACACTTTCCTAGACTTAAACATTTATCTTCTACCAAGACATAGTCACAACATAAGATCCTAATTTGAAGCTCGAGTTGAGAAATTAAACCAAAAAGAGAGTCATGATTATTGATCTAGGTGTAGTTTACCATTTTTCACCTTGTGCATGTTACTTATCCTCAATTTTAGGTTTTAAACTAGGTGGTGTACTACACTACCACCATTTCAATTTTTCAATAGACTAGCTTAACCAGGTGGTCACCCTTTATGGGTTTTCAGCTAGCCTAGCCTTTCTCATAATGCTTAAGGTCATCCTATAAAATTATGCCAAAAAGGTATGAAAACTATAAAATTATAACTGTGATTTACCTATTATGTATAAGGTGGCATACTCTATGTTGGTCATGTAATAGTTTTCTATGATGATAGACTTGTTGGAGGAGTATATGACACACTTGGTCCTATAAAAACTATTGGTGGAGGCTATTGCAGTTACTAGAGAGCTATTTGTATGCTTTTGGTACACTTATTATAGTGAATTACTTGTTGCAACTATTGTAGGGTTATGTATTCGATTCATTGACAATTTTTACAATCGTGCCATCAAGATTAGATGAGTATTACTTTTATATCTTCCAATTAGTCATCACTTCCCACATAATAGTTATCAATATATGTAACATGACTTAAATCACTATTTTGTTCTAAATGTCTTCATCATTGGTGATGGTGATTAGTGCCCTGACATTTAATGTTTTCATTGAGATGTCCTATGACATTTCATCCAACCTATCCATATGCCTTTATACCTAAATGCATGTAAATGAGTTGTGAAAAGTCTCATTATGCCAAGTTTATAATTTTTACATGGTTTTATCCCTTGAATCCAATAATTTATTGAGTGTGCCACTCATTATTTTAAATGTAGCTTTAACCTTGGTTTTAGTATGAACTTTAGATTTGAAATATACTTCATAATTATCCTTTACTTCTACTTTAGCTTTAGCTTTATCTTATGTTATATCCTTCACTTTGGATTGAGCTTCCTTCTTCTTAGATTACTTCTTAGTCTTTTCCTCTACTTGATCTTTCACAATTATCATTGCTTCCTCTTTTTGCTTTTACATAGCCTGTGATTCTTATTGGTCCCTGTCCACTTCTTCTTGTGATTTATTTTATGCCTTTGCTTTATTTCCTCTCTTATTTTGAGCATATATTTATTCATATTTCTTCTTTTTAGCCTATGCTTTTTTGGCTCTTTATTTTTTATCCTCTACTTCTTCAACTTTCTTTTTAAATTATTCTTCCATAGCCTTTTATTTACACTATTCTTCTTCCTCTGCAACCTTGCACTTTTCCTCTCTCTTACTGTTGTTCTTCTCTTCCTTCTCTTTCCTTGTATCCTCATTTTACACTTCTAATGGATCTTTTTATTCCTTCAAAGCTTCATGTTATGGATCCAATTATGGTAATCATGTTTCTTTAGGTATGACTATAGGGCTAGCTAAATCAATTACTATAACTGACTCAAAATCCTCTAAAGAAGATTACTATACCTCATTGTGTATCCATATTCCTTCTATAGGTTTGAGGTGGAGTGAGGCTCCTCTTTTGCCTCTTTACAACCTGGGTCTATAGTTGTGGTTATGCTTCATGTACTTGTTATGCACCACTCTTTTTAGATGGTTATATAAAAGACACCATTATTTCCTTGATAGTTGGAGAGGGTCGAGTTACAACATGTGTTTGAGGTCTATGCAATAAATGTGGTGTTTGTATTTCTTGCATTGAAAATTATGCTTCTTGTAAAACAAAGTAACCTACAATTAGATCTTCTTGGAATAATCGGGCCTGAGACTATTTTTTGGCTAATTCTTCACCCAAAATATCAATAATGATAAAAGGAACTTGGGTGATATCCACCCATATGTCTTTCCTTACCTAATTCTACACCTAGAAAGTGTACACTACTTTCCAAAAGAATAATTATGTCTCCTCTTCCTACTCATAAATATTGTTGTCAATATCTATAAGCATGGACTGCAAAATTTCCTACTCTCTAACTTTGAGTTCTGCCAAGTCACATTCAACTATGATCTTTGGAATGTATTTTTTATCAATTTTATGTTTCATATCCTATTTTATAGTGGTGATGTTGAATCTCATTACACAGGTGCCTTTCACTTTCCTTTGTTCACCTATGCTAAAGTTGTTGTTGGTTGTAGTGTTGATTGTGGTTGTGGTTGAGATTTAGGTTGTGCCTATGGTTTCACTAGTTGTTACACATATAAGGGTAGGGAACAAAAATGTTGTAATGATCTTGATATAAGAGATTTCTACCTCAAAACTTTTTCTTGTGCATCCAAGATGGAGATGAAAACTAGCAGTGGTGTTATTGCTACTTTGGGTAATTCATGTACCTTGATTTGTATATTATTTTGTAATTTGGTCATTGAAGCATGTTTCCATAGATACAACATCACATCTTGGGTTAACCTTGATTGTGAATTGATTATGGCCTATATTTTTAATCACCACTTGTTGAACCTTCCCAATATCTCATAGTGTTTCTTGATTTTCATCCATGTAATGTTAGAAAAAATAGTAATGGGCCAAAAATCTATAGTAGTGTTAATTAGGCCTTCTAGTTGTTTCTATTATTTGAAGTAGAATGGAAATTACCAAAAATTGGTACTAGAATGCTTGGACAGTACTAAAAAGTATATTTTATATGTTCATCATGAGTTTGGAAGCTAAAAACTCAGGCCATTTAAAATATTCATGGAGGCATATCATGTGATATACAATGTCTACCACTCTTTTTGTTGCACATTTTTCTTGCTTCATTATTGGACAAAATATTTTAGTGATGCATTTAGTAAGAATGTGAACCAAAGCATCATCCATGGAATCAATGGGGATTCCCTTTCCTGCCATTATAGTGTATTTTTCCCTAGTGTTAGAGTGGATTGGTGGAGTTTTATGTTTGTATGGTAAGAGATATTTACCACATGCCTAAATCACTATTACTCTCACCATAGTCTCATGGGTGATGAATATGGTAACATCTTGTGATAAGTGAATTTCAAATTAATTTTACCTACTTATTAGGGTGAGAATTAACTCATCCAATTAGCCAAAATTAGGTATTTTGATCAATTGTTTGGAATCCAAACATCATAATGGATGTTTAAGTGTTAATGGCCCTACCTATGCTACTTCTTGAGGGTATTAGGAAAATAGAGTATCTTCAGATGCATCAATGAAATCAAATGAAATGGGTGTAGGTCATGATACTTGGTTTTAATTAAGCCTAAACCAATCTCCATTTCTTATTTTTATGCATTTTTAATTAGGATCAATAGTTGTGCTTTATCCATGGTTGTTGTTGTGGCCTACGTTGAAAACTTGATTCAATTGGTTGGGAGATTATGTGAAATTTGTGTACAAGAAGCCATTTTAAAAGTAGATTGTAAAGTTCTCTTGGTTTTAGGAGTATGTAATGTTAGATTTTTGTCTACATCCTTTATTATATAGAATTTGTTACCCAAATCCATCAAGTAATTAATTTTAAATGCTCTAAGTTGGTTGTGTATGGGTGTATCTCCAACATTTATGTCAACCAGATTTTGTTTAACATGATGGTTACTCTTCTTCATCTATGATATTTGATCCAAACACTATCAATTATTTGATGTGATGTGCCATCATTTCATTTATCTAACTTATTTTATGGCCATCATGTCATTTTGCCACATGATCTACTTCAAGAAAGATGCAATATCCAAAGTACATTGTCATTAAAGATTCCAAATGACATCTCATCATCCTTTAATTGTACTTATATTATCAACACCCCATTCCAAATCCTAATTTATAACCATCACTTTTTGACTACTAGTTGTCTTCCTTTCAGGATAGCTTTACATATCAATCATAATACGCAAGGTTGACTATTCAAAACTTCATTTTGATGTGTTATGATACAAATATCACACTATAAAAAATAAAAATAAAAAAAACAAGTAAAAAACAAAATAAAATTACTAACTACATGGTGATACTCAACACCCTCTCTCATTTTTAGTGATGCATGATAGAGATTACTAGCGATAAGGATTAAGCCTACAAACATTGATATGCCCTAGTAAAATGGTTCCTTGTAAATGTTTTAAAATAAATATACCTATTGTGAAACATCATGAATAACATAGGTCCTTTCCATATGATTCATAGCTTTCCTATAAATGCTTTGAATCTACAATCATAGACTAATACTACTCGCTCGAGATATAATTCCTTAGATAACAAGTTGTGATCATGCTACACTTTTTGAATCAACTTGTTGATCTCTTTTATCCACTATGCCCTTTATCTATTTTCCTCCATTTTTACCAAATACACCAATCTTTGTTTTAGAGAGTCTTGATCACCCAACCTCATAATCATTTTAATGTGCAAACTAGGGATAATGTACTCCATAGGTATAACTTCTTTAAGACCATAAATGAGCTGAAAGGGAATTAATATTATGTCATGTTTATAATTTTTCATGTACACCCAAATAATAGTATTAATGTGATCTTCACAATCATCCCTTTAAACATTGCATATTTTTGTTAGCATTTTACCCAATACTTTATTTAAAGATTCAGCTTGTCCATCTACTTATGGATGATAAGTCATGCTCTTGTGATGAGATATCTTAAATTCCTCAGTGAGAGTCTTGATTTTTATATTGAATAAGTGAGTACCTCTATTGTTAACCAACTTTATTTGACATCCAAACCTTGTTATGATATTACCATACAAGAATTTAGAAGCATCCTTCTCATCATAACTTGGTTTCACAACAACTTCCACCCATTTTGTAAAATAGTTAGTTGTAATAATGATATACAATATATGACTACATTTTATTGGGGGAGTTATAGATCATAAAAAATTAATTACCCATTTTTCAAATGGTTACTCCATTAGCATTATGACCAATGGCATCTCATCCCACTAATTAGGTTTTCCTATTATCTGGCAAACATCATAATGTTTGGCCACCCTGTATATATCCTAAAACAAATTCAGCCACCAAAGACCACTTTGTAATATCTTCCTTGCAATAGATTCTCATAAAAAATGACATTTTGTGACTCCCTGATGTGCTTCCTTAAGAATTTTTAGTCGCTCATGTTTTAAAACTACTTTGCACAACACATCATCCTTTCCACTTTTATAAAGGAATCTATTAATGAGACTATAAGAAATGTCTTGTGTGACCATTTGATTTTTATCCCATTCAAATTAGTGTATAGGAAATATCCCTTGTTTAATGGAGTTTGTAATATACTCCATGTTGTTATGGATTATAACGACCCTAAAAAGGTGTGGATATGGAGATTTATCTTATATTTCCTCTAGTTCTTCCCATTTTAGAGCTTTATCATATGATTTGGCCCCACCATTTTTCAACCTAGCTTGATATTGATTCAGAAATAAAATTATTAAAATAGTATTAGCTGCCTAAAAATCCATCCTCTCAGCATAAACTTGTTAACCAGGTATCATAATTCCTAGTGATCTATAAAAAGCTCAAATGTAGTTAATAGATAATGTCCAAAAATTTTTAAGGTAAACACCATAGATAAGGCCTCCCTTTATGTAATCATATAGTTTTTATCTATTATATATAGTTTCCTATTGGCAAAGTGTATAGGATGATCCAACCCACCATCCCCTAGCTACACTAAGATAACTCCTACTGTAATACCTGAATTATCCACATGTATGTGTAATGGTTTCTTCCAGTCAAGAAAAATTAAAATAGGTATTGTTACTAACATTTTTTTGAGATTAATAAATATTTTTTAGAATTTTTATGTCCACTCAAAATTGGTATCTTTACACAATATCTTCTCCAATGGTGTAGATATAGATGTGTATCTTTTGATAGATTTCCTATAGTATCTTGTATGACCCATAAAGGTGCACACTTATATTAAACTAGTTAGGGGTGGCCTCCTCATTATTACTATAATTTTAGCTTAGTCCACCAATATTCCATCACTACATATGATGTGGCCTAGAATAACACCAAAAAGTGTGAAAAAACACTTATTCATATTCAAAGTAATGTGCAAGGCTCGACAACATTATATCATAATTCATTGCTTTGATAGATGCTCTTTAAACAAAGAGAAGACAACCTAGTTTTCTAAATATACTTCCATAAAATCATGAATAAAACCTTTAAATGTAGTTATCACTAGCCTAGAGAAAATTTCTAGTGTATTCTTAAGACCAAAGGGCATTATCTTATATGTGAATGACCCCCATTATATTGCAAAGTTTGTTTTAGCTTGGTCCTCTTCTATGATAAGAATATGATGCATCCATTGAATCTATATGTGAATGAATAGACCTTATGACCTATGACTAAATTAAGAAATTCATCTATAAATGGTATTTGAAATGGTTCATTGATGCAGGCATCATTTAGCACAAAGTAGTCCCCATAAACCCAAATCTCACTAAAATTATTTGGCTGCTCAACCATAGGACTCACCCAATCTACATTTTTAACTGGATAAATCATCCCTATTTCTTGCATATGATCCAATTCAACTTTTACATTCATATTCATGTTGGGATTTAGTCTATATGGGCACTTTTTAATGGGTCTAGTGCACTCTTTTAATTATATGTATATCTCCCCCAATAATGGATATACACCTTTCTCTTCTAAGAACTTGGTCAAAAATACATATTGATATTATCTTAGTAGTTGTAATGCCTCAAAGATCTCATATTTCCTCCATTAGTCTCTCATAGTTTCAATTTTAGTCACAAAGTCTATTCTAATATTTTATTCCATTTTTTTGAGTGGTTCTTGATATAATTTTTTTGATCCACTTGATAGAGCCTCTCGCATATTATGTTATCATTCCCATTCCATAATGATTATGTTGGGTAGTCTTTCCTATTAAAATTTTTCTATGCTTTAGACAGTTGTTGGTTCAGCTTCTTGTTCTAGTTCAAAGAAGCCTTATAAATCCAAGTCTCCATCACTATCACTAAATTTTGTTAGCTCATTTGTAATTCTATTACATGGATTTTTTAAATCTTTTTCTTGCTTAATAACCTTATAATTTTAAATTATGAGATTAAAATATTGAGTTTCTTCCTTCTATGATGACGAATATTGTTGTAGCTCCCAAATTTTCTACTTGGCCATAACATAAAATGGTTTTAGTTTATACAATGCACTGTGCACCAATGTATTATCATATTCAAACACATAAGTTTGAATAAATTATTATTACACTTGTACCCAATGTTTGGTATCCTTCCTGTACTCTTGATGCATGTACTATGTATTTGGGAGAGACACTAATGTTTGACTGAAAATATGCACTCAATAACTTATTTCAACTCCTTATAGAGACCATATATCTACACATTTATGAATGTGTAGCTTAAGAAATTGACCTTCTTAAAAGAATGGCCACTATGATATGATAGTAAGTAGTAATTAAAACCATGCATGTAAAAACTCACGTATTTCATCCCATTTTAACTCCTATTCTATATACATTTGCCACCAAATCATAGTAGTTCCTTTCAACACATAGATGACTATGATGACTCTTTGATCCACATCCAACACATGGTTCTCGAAATTCAAGATAAATTGACTAATACCATTTATCAAAAAGTATTTATTTAATTGATGTTTGGTGGTGAACATCATGTGTATAGGTCATATATCATGATCTCCCTTAGCCCAATTCAACATATGGGTGTCTAAGTCACCACTTATTAACGATGATGTTTCCCAAGGTAAGACTATCAAAATCATAATCTATGAGAAGGGTGGTGAATTAGTGTACCCAAAAAAATTATTTAATTATATAAAATAATTCATAAACTATGAAATCAACATTGAAATCTAGTTATGCATAAAGACCATTCACATAAGTATAACACAAGAAAACACACATATGTGTGAGAAAACCTCAAGGGGAAGAAAACACACTATGATCCATAAAAATGGAATAAAATCCTATTTAAAAATATAAAACTCTATTAAGAACCAACTCAACTTGGAGTACCAACCCCAATTAAGTCAAACACCCACTTGAATAGGCTTTAGGAAGTACCTACTTGCAAGGAAGCACCAAATCCCTAAATGACTCAACACCAACTTAGCCACCTCATAAATTTTTATTACCACATATCTAATATATTTTTATGGTATAATTTTAATACATCCTTCTAATCTACCAATATATATTTTATTTTCTTATACCACACACACACAAATATGCCTAAACTATCTTGTATATATATTATTCTCATGGTCATATACTACTTGGTAAGCCATACACTTTCATCCTCTTAGGTATGACATAGATAGGTATTAAAACACTTTATAGACATGATTAAAATTAAATTTAGACCCATTTTTTCTAAAACAAATAAATTAGGTCTTATTCTTCTTTTAGGTCTCATGGAGACCTAATTGCATTAGGTCTATCTTCTTAAGCATAAAAGTTTGATCCTCTTGGGCCCAAATGTCCTTATAAAATAATTAAAAACCATTAAATAAATTATATAATGACCTATATTTCCATTATCCATGTTTATTTAAACCTATATCACTCACTCATACCATGAAATCTCTTTTAGGAAAAATGACCCTATTAGGCCTATGTACCTCAAAAGACTATCTTTCAAAGATGAAGCTAAAACACCGTTAGGATAATAAAGTTTAACAAATGAAAAATTTATATATATTATCCATTACCTCAAGATCATAACCAAATTATTGGAACACTTTCACTCAGGAGATAAAGGCTTAATAACATCTTTGCAACTTACTCACTTAGAGCTGCCAATTTACCTCGAAAACTAGTCATGGTACATAAACCTCTAACACATGTGTAGACATTTTTCATGACTAATTATGCATTTAAATGGTATTTTTATATCTAAAAACCCTTATTATATAGAAATATCATATGTTCAAATGGAAAATATTGGTCTTGAAGACTAATTTATTGGCCTTATATCACATAGTCTTATTTGAACTAAATAGGTCATTTTGTGAGTAACTTTTTCATCATATTCACTGACCTCCAAAACTTATTACAAAAATTAAAATGACTTATAACTAGTAAATAAAATATTCATGTAATTTTTTTCATCAATATGATATCCTCAGACCCTCAAATCCATCTTCTCATCTCTGTCTAGGTTTTGCACTATTTTCACCATTAGGTCTGTCTACGACTGACATTCTTGGATGACCAATTCATCACACTTGAAGAGTGTAACCTATATATAAACCATAATTTTCATATATTATGAGTACCTTATTATTCCATCTATTTTATCTTATTTAAAAATATAAATTTTGAGAGCTACAATAACTTCTTGATAAATAAGCCTGTATCTATGCATTTTCTCTCTCATCTGACTAACCACCTCCACTTGGAGGTACCTTGGAGAGTTGAATAAATGATATAATAGATTTTATAGGAATTTTAATCCATTATTATCTTATTTTAAAAATATCTTTCACATCATGTCCTCATTAGGGTTTTATGGAGGTTTAACGTAGGTTTTATTATTAATGATTGTTCATAAAGGACTATCCCTTAAATACAAAACCAATGCCTAAAGATATTATCTAGGACCCTTCCACATCTATCATTAGTAGCTTAGGTTCCCATGTAGAGGTTAAACATGCCAAAAAAATCTTAAATTACTTTTCAAGTCTTGAGACCTCATTTTCTAAACTTAAAAAGTCCTAAAACATTAATTCATATAATTTCCTTCAAACCATGACCTCAAAATCTATGATAATGACTTAAATAACTTATCTCACCTTGCTCCATGCTCAAATATGCATACTTTCCTTGAACTATGATCTTCATACCTCATAAGGCTAGGCAGGGTCTAAGAGAGGTCTAGATGTGGGGTTAGTCTAAAGGTCCTACCCCTTTAGGCTCACCTTCAAACACTTATTAATTATTTAATGCCTCACATACATGCTCAAATAATTCCATATAACCTTCACATGCTTTTGTTAATTCTTTTTCATGTACATACCTCTTCATGTCATAATTAGGCTTATGATTAGGCTTCCTATGTACTTTTACATCAATGACATGTTTCTTGATTCAAATATAAGTCATTAGTGACCTTAAAATTATCTATTATTTGAATTCAAATTATCTCTTTATCTTTCTCTCATGATAGAAATCTCTCAATGACAACACTTTCTCAATGCACCTTTTCATATCACATACTGCCAACTAGGCTTAATCACCTCTGACCTCAACCTTCATAAGATGCACCCTTGACATCAATGACAATAATAAAAAATATCCCCCTTTATCATTAAATGAAACCTCTCTCAATAGGCTATTTATACCTCATCTTTATATTTCTCACCATTTGACATAAATGACAAAGAGATGTTTACACCTTCTTAGATCACACTTCTTGGAACCAAAACACTCAATACAAAATATTATGAGTCTATGAGGGACCAAAAAAGTATGTTCCCCATATTTCCATGAATTCATACTTGGCACTACTCACCTTCCCTTAGATTCAATGAAACACCTAATTATCCCCCCCTAAGTACTTAACTTTCTTAATGATTACTAGGGGAAGGAACTACACCTAATTCCTATCTTAGATGTTTAAATGTTGCCTTTAGAAGTGGCTTGGTAAAAATGTCTAAAATATGATCCATTGTAGAAACATATTCAATTTTAACACTTTTTTCACTTACATGTTCTCTTAGGAAATGACACTTGATGGGAATGTGCTTATTTCTTGAGTACATGACAAGATTATTTGAGATGCTTAAGGAACTTGTATTTTCACAATAGATATGGATAGGACTATCATACTCCTCCTTGTAGTATTTTAACTTTTATCTCATCCATAGGACCTAAGTACAATATGAAGCTACTATAATGTATTCAACCCCACAAGTAGATAATCCCACTAATGGTTACTTCTTTCTTATTGATGATACTAGGCACTCTCCTAAGAATAAATCTCCTATACTAGTGCTCTTCCTATTATCTAGACTCCCTAACCAGTCTTCATCTATATAGGCTATCAAGTTAAAATCCTTGCTTCTTGGGTACCACAACCTAAACTCCATAGTCATCTTAAGATACCTAAGTATCCTTTTGATTGCTTACAGATGATTTTCCTTTGGGTCTACTTGAGATCTTCCCACAAGACCTAATGCTTGCATGATGTTAGGTCTATAGGTAGTAGTGTATATCAAAATTCTAATAATTTAACTATATGATGTCTAATTGACCTTTGGAGACTCATATTTATTTCTTAACTTACACCCTATGATCATATGTATGCTAACAACCTTGTAATCTTCTATATAAAATTTATTCAACATCTCATTTATGTACTTAACTTGTGAGATGAATATACCTTTTTCTTATTGATTTATTTATAGACCACGAAATAATGATAGTTATTCCAATATGGACATCTCAAACTCATTCTTCACCATATCTACAAAGGCCTTAGTCATATTCTCCTTATTTACACCAAATATGAGGTCATCTACATATACAACTACTATCAATTGATGGTCATATTATATTTTTATGTATATATTACTATCTAAAATTCCTCTTTTGAATCCTTAGTCTAATAGATACGTATCCAATCTAGCATATCAAACTCTAAGAGCTTGCTTTAGACCATAAAGATCCTTTTTAAATTTAAAAGCATAGTCCTTATTACTTGATAAAGACAAATCCTCATCTTTCTCTATGTACACCTCCTTTTCCAAGTTCCCATTAAAAAATGTAGATTTGAAATCCATCCACTACACCTTAAACCCTTCAAATCTTGCATATGTTAGAAGCAATCTGATGGCCTCCAATATTACTACTGGAGCAAAGGTATCTTAAAAGTATATCCTTCGACTTGTGCATACCCATTTCATACCAATCTATAATTTTTCATAGTGACTTCTCCATCTTAATTCAACTTGTTCCTAAACACCCATTTTGTACCAATGACATTCTTATCTTTAGGCCTAGGAACTAGTTCCCAAGTCTCATTCTATTTTATTTGGTCTAACTACTCATTCATAGAACTTATACAAAACTTATCTTTGATTGATTATATAAGGTTATTAGGTTTAATTTTATATAATAAATAATAATTATCTTGATTTAGATTACTTACAATTCTTCTCCTTGTTTGCATACCTACAAACTTGTTGCTAATGATTTATGATTCAGGATGGTCTCTCTAAATCTACCTTGAAGGACCTTTTGAGTCTTGTATTTCCTTAAATTCTTATTTTACTCATAAATATATATTGTTTCCTCTTCATTATTTAAGTCCATATTCTATGAAGTATCCTTTGACTATGAGTGTGACTTCTTAGAACTTGTCTCATCAACCTTCACATTGGTATTTTCCACTATCTTCTGTAACCTCTTATTATAACATCTATAGGCTAATATCACTGATGAGTATTCAAATAATATACCTTAATCAGACCTAGGATCAAACTTACCTAAGTCTTCCTCATCTCTTTTGATGAAGCATTTGATTGTAAACACTCTAAAGTGATCCACATTAGCAAGTCAGCCTTTCCATAGTTCATAAGGGCTCTTGTTACTGCTAGTCTTTAACTATCCTCTATTTAGAATGTAGACCATAGTGCTTACTACCTTCTCTAATATCCATCAGATAACCTTGACTCATTTATCATAGTTCTTCGGATCTCTTGAACTATCCTATTCTTTCTTTCCACTACCCCATTTTGATGAGGTGTTCTAGTTGTTGAGAAATGTCTCCTTATGTTATGGACCTAAAAAAAAATCATCAAGATCATTGGACCAAAAATATTATCTTCTATAAAATCTTAAGTATTTGATATTTCTACTATTATAATTCTTAATAAGACCCTTGAATTCCTTGAACTTATCAAGAGATTCTGACTTTTGTTTCACGAATGCTACCCAAGTCATTCTTATGTAGTTAGCTATGAGTAACATGAAGTAGATATCTCCTTAAATAATTTAGATTCTTGTAGGCCCACAAATATCAATTCATATTAACTCTAAAGGTCTTTTAGTATATTAATCCTTAGATTTGAATCATCTTCTAATCTTCTTACCATGTTGACATCCCTTGCAAAGTGTGTTTGTAAGTTTGGTTATTTTAGATGTGTTCTTCATAGATTTCTTAAATCTTATCTTGACTATATTATCAAATATTAGGTAGATAAACCTTATCTTCAATATCCAAAATTCATACATATTGATCATAAATCATATCTCATTCTTGAACTCATTCAATACATACATATTTTTCTTAGCACTATCTATTAGTCTTCTTGATTTAGCTTTCCTTATATCACATCCTCTATCTTGAAAGGTTAGTGTGTGTCCTTGGTTCCAAATTTGAATTAAACTAAGAAGTTAATGTTTCAAACCTTCCACATATAACACACTCTCTGTCTTGGTCTTCCCATTGTCCAAACTCAAGATACCCATGCAAACTATATTAGCAGTTGTTTTATCTCCAAATCTCACTATTCCTGTAGCATTCTTATTCAATGAGATGAACTTGATATTGTCCCTTGTCATGTGGATTGAAAAACCACTATATATATACCATTTCATGCCTTCATCTTAGAGGTTAAAGGTAGTATGAGATATCATAGATTCTTCTCCTCTAAAATTTTTCTCCTCCTTCACCTTGTTCACAGGATCTAATTTCTTGATCCACTTCTCAGTGGTATGACCATATAGCCTTTTGTCTTGAATAATATTCCTCATATGCTTGATCTTGAAATCCCTTGAAATATGTTCTCTTTCATCACACTTATAGCTAAAACTTTTTCTTCTATTATGCACATGAGTATTCATCCTATTCCTCTATGAGGAATTGAGTTTAGCATGATGTCTACGATTCATAGCCTTGTTTCTATATTGATTACATGAAAAATAGTAAAAATTTAAAGGATACACGTACCTTATCTATCCTATGTTGAATGATGCACCTCTACCTTTTTTTGTCTCTAAGGAGTCAATTTCTTCCTAAATTATTGATTATCAACTTACATATCATACTTGAGAGATTATACATAAGTCTTTACTTTGTTAGTACCATAATTTGTTGATGATCCATTATTATTTGAGGTCTAACTCTCCTTGTTCTCCTTTTTGTATTATTTGAACCCAAGACCTATCTTTTCATGTGGAGACCTTTGACTATTCAAAATATCATCAAGGACTTCAATAATCTTTTTAAATTTTTGATGTGTTTTCAACTTGACTGTTTCCTGATCCAATTTTGATTTTAAAGACTCCACTTATATTCCTAACTTGATGAATTCTTCCTCCTTGTCTTAAGACTTGCAATGATAATTTAAATCTAAGTTTCTAATTATTTTATTATCTCCTCATTTTCATTAGTTTTTTAATTTAGTCTCTCTTCAAAGAGATTGATTTTTTCCTCATAACTCTTAACCAATGATCTTTATTTCTAATACTTCTTTCTTTTAAAGTTCAACTACTCTAGATAACTCACTAATTTTACCTCAAGGTTTGCTTTAGCTACTTATTTATTTGATTCTTCATCATCCATAAGATTTTCCCCTTTTGAAAAACCTTCATTGTCTATTTCTATATCCATCAATAAGGTTACATTGCTATCATGGTCATTACTATCATCATCACTATCATATGTACTTGTGTCACTTACATCAGATGAGCTACTATATTACTTGGTATAGAAACTTATCTTTTTCTTTAATTACCCTTTCTTTCCTTCATACTTCCTAAAACTCATTTTGTTCTTTTCAAGATTATAGAACTTCTTGTCTTCACCATAATGTTCATCATGCTTTATGTCATGCTCATTCTTATCATTATTAGGACATTTAGATGCAAAGTGACAAATCTTACCACACTTGGATTGATTGAGTGGTAAATTTTCCTTGTACTTACTTGATCCTTTCCTTAGTTTTTTGAAAAAACATGGCTTTTATCTTATCATCATAAATGTCTATATCAACTTCATCTTTGACATTTTACCTTGTGATTTTTTCTTAGCTTTGAGTGTAAATTACTTCTTGGAGGTTGTTCCATCACTTTTTATCATTTCATAGGTATTCAATATGCCATGAAGGTCATCCATCTATAGTATGTTGAGATATTTTATCTCATTCATAGCAGATACTTTTGAATCAAACTTAGATGTCAGGGATATTAGTACCTGTTATACTACTATTGATATTTCCAACTTTTTTCCTAGACTTTTGATGATATTTACTACTTCATCTACTCTTAACATATAAGATGAAATGTTTTTATCCTCCTTTAATCTCAAACTTTCAAACTACCTTTGGTGGGTTTGAAAGTTTTCCAACTTGAATTTGGTGTCTCCTTCATAGACTATCTATAAATTTTCTCAAAAACCTTTAGTTTTATCACAATGCATGAAATTTACAAATTCTACCTCTTAAAGACCACATGGGATGGCACTCATTACCTTAGAGTTGTTCTCACTTGCCTATTGCATTAGTTGGTGGTGTATAAGGTGGATTAAATCCATCAACAATAGATTTCCATATGTCATAGCCTAAGGACATTAGATAGGTCTTCATTTTTATGCTCCAAAATTCATAGTTATTCCTGCTAAATACATGATACTTATTGGTTAATAAACCTCCTTGTACTTGATGACTATACATGTTTGTGCTTTTAGGATCTCATTTAAGTTTTAGGCATGCTTCAAAGAACTAGGCTTTGATACTAATTGTTGAAAGCACAATTACTAATATTGGATGTGGGGGTGAATCATTATGCCAAAAACTTTCAATTAATTATATCCAATCATACATGAACTATGAAAGCAATATTAAGATCTAGCAATGCATAAAGACCATTCATATGATCATAACACAAGAAAACAAACATATGAGTGGGAAAACCTCAAGGGGAATAAAATCCACTATGATACATGAAAATTGGATATATTACTATAATACAAAATATAAAATTATGTTTATACCTAACTCAGCTTGGATCATCAACCACAATGAATTCAAACACCTACTTGACTAGGCTTTAGTAAGTACCTACTTGCAAGGAAGCACCAACTTCCTAAGTGACTAAGAACCAAATAAACCACCTCATAAATTTTGATCAAAACATATTTGATCTAAAATTATTGTCTCATTTTAATAACTCTTTATTCTCTACCAAGCTATATTTTATTTGCTTATACCATACACACATAAATATGCCTAAATTGCCTTGTCTATATACTATTCTCATGGTCATATACTATTTGATAAGTCACACACCTTCAACATCATAGTTAGGTAATATAATAGGTCTTATAACACTTTATGAACATGATTAAAATTAAATTTTTACCCCTTTTGTTCTACAACAACCCGATTAGGTCTTATTCCACTTTTAGGTCTCATGGAGACCTTATTACATTAGGTCTATCTTCTTAGCATCAAATATTTATCCTCTTGGGCCTAGATGTCCTTATATAACAATAAAAAACCATTAAATAAATTATTTAATGACATATAGTGACCTTTTACATGCTTGGTTAGACCTATATCCTTCACTCATATGATGAAATATCTTTTAGGATAAACTATCCTATTAGGACCGTGTACCTCAAAAGTATGTCTTGAAAAGATGAAGCTAAAACACCCTTAGGATACTAAAATTTGACAAATGAAACATGTATATATGTTATATATTACCTTAGGATTATCATATAATTATTGGAACACTTTTACTCAAGATATAAAGGATCAAGAACATCTTTGCAACTTACTCACTTAGAAATACCAATTTACCTCAAAAACCAGTCATGGTGACTCAGACCTATAACACATGTAGACATTTATCATGACTAATAATTCATTTAAATTGTCCTATGATATATCCATACCATTATTATATATAAATATCATGTGGTCAAATTTCAAGTATTAGTCTTGAAGATCAATTTCTTAACCTTATTTCACACATTCTTATCTGACCTAGACATGTCATTTTGTGAGCAAATTTTTCACCATATTCACTGACCTCAAAAAATTATTAAAATAATTAACATGAATTAAAATTCATAAATAAAATATTAATAAATTTTTTTGAAACAATCTGATATCCTCAAACCCTCAAATCCATCTTCTCATCTCTACCTGGGTTTTACACTATTTACACCATTAGGTTTATCTGCAATTGGCATACTTGAATGACCAATTTAGCACAAATTAAGGATGTAAAATATATATAAACAATCATGGACATGTATTATGAGTCTCTATCTTCTTCTTCTATCTATTTTCTCTTCTTGACTAGTACAAATTTTGAGAGCTACAGTAACTTCTTAAAAAATAAGCCTATATTTGTGCATTTTCTCTCTTATCTGACTAACCACCACTACCTGGACATACCTAGAAGAGTTAAATACATGATAAAATATATTTCATAGGAATTTCAATCCATTATTATTTTATTTGAATAAGATATTTCACATCAGGTCCTTATCAGGGTTTTAAGGAGGTTTAACACATGTTTTGGTGTTAATGATTGTTCATAAAGGATTTCCCCTTTAATCCAAAACTAATGGTTAGAGATATTATATATGACCATTATCCATATCTACTTAACATATCAGGTTCCCATGTAGAGGTTACACATGACAATGAACATCTGAAAGTACTTCTCGGGTCTTGAGACCTTGTTTTATGAATTTGAGAAGGCCTAAAACATTGATTCATGCAATCTCCTTCAAACCATGACCTTAAACATTATGAACATTCCTAAAAAAAATTATATCACCTCTTTACATTATTACATATGCATAATTTCCTTGAAATGTGATCTTCATACCTCATTAGGCTAGGCAAAGTCTTAGACAAGTCTAGGTGTGGGCTTAGTCTAATGGTCCTACCCCTATAGGATCACACTAAAACTCTTATGAATTATTCAATGAATATCATACATTCTCAAGTATTTACATACATTATTCACATTCTTGTGTTCATTCATTTTCATGCACACACCTCTTCATGTTATGACTAGCCTTATGATTAGGCTTTCTATGTACTTTGATATCAATGACATTTTCCTTAATTCAAACATAATTCATTAGTTTCCTTAAAATTTTCTCATAGTTACCTTTGAATTCTCTCTTTATAGTTATTTCATGAAAACAATCTCTCAATGATAACACTTTCTCAATGAACCTGGTCATATCACATCTTACCAACTAGGCTTAGTCACTTTTGACATCAGTGATAATACTCAACAAAGACACCCTCTAGAGTAGGTTATATATAATCCATTATTGTTACACCTATATTATATAGGAAATATACCTCTAATTTTTGAAGAGATCTCACTGAATTTATTATTACTATCTTATAAAGTGATTGCTTTGTTATCTATGTTTGTATCCTTTGTTCTAACTATGTGTTCAAAAATTGGCATTCCACAACTCGTAGAGAATTTCTATATGTATATGTGTTGACTTGAACCAATTTTTATCATCGTAGGCATATGGTGACTCTAGTTACTTTGGAATCATAGAGGGATTTTTCTCTAATTTATTCAACTACATTAGAACTATCTTATTTCTTTAATGAGCCTCTAGTTGATTGTGCATTGTATTAATATCCATTTGACCATCATAAGCCCATTTATAACCAATCAAGGTAAGGTAATGGGTATCAATGTTTTTCATCTCAATGACTTCAAAATCACCTCACAGGCTCAACTCAACAACTCTAATCTCCACATTTTCAAGATGACCAATTGGTTTGACCCTCTTTTAGTCTGTCAGACTAAGAGTGATAGGATTGTAGCTCAACTTTGGCCTACCAATATATTCCCACATATGTTTAGGAATGATATTAACATTACTCCCAAAGTTAAATACTATATTAAGTATTTCATATCCTACAAGTTTAATATCCATTCGTGAGTCCACATCTCATAATTTCATGGTTTAAACATACCAGACCACCTTGTCAGTCCATTGTTGTCCCCATTATGTACATTCCAAAATATTATAAAATAGATTTGTAATATTATGAGAGATGTATTCATTTTTTAGAATGTTAAAAATTTGTAATAAATCAATCAGTGTGGTCGCAACACCTTATTTATTTATAATCCATTAAATTTTCCCATACATCTATGCATCGATAGCTATGATGTCTCCTTATGATATGCTCTCCTTCTATATGTCTTGAGGGACATTTGTAAATTGATACATCAATCCCTTATATTTTGTAGGATCAAGATATTTATCCTATTACACCTTTATAATTATATGATATTAAAACATTTATAATGTGGATAGTCCTTTATTTTCATGTTATTGTCTAGTAATTGCATCTATAAATGCATTTTATTTAGGTTGCACATTAATCATGTTCACATTGCATATTAGTCTTTATTTTCTTTTCTTCTCCAATACTAGGCAATATTTAGTTTTATGTTGTCTTTCCACACTAAAATACACATAATATACCTATCTGTAAGGATTGGTATGATCATTTCACATAAAAATATTATACTGAACACACAAATAGCATTAGATGGGTTGGTGAGTTTGTTGATTATCATTGTTGAGATTACATTGATATCATCCTCTATTGTGTTGGAATACCCAATCATGTGACTATTGTCAAATGAATCCTCCTTATTGTTGTTGTTTTTATTGTGTATTGTATCTACCATATTGATGATAGTTATGTTAGAACCTAATTTTATTGTTTTTTTGTGGACTTACATTATTCCATGAGTATATTTACTAGTATTACAGTGATTATGGTGGCCAGCCAACCTGACCTTAGGTTTGATATTAATATTGAGGTGATGAAGGTATCCATCTAGGAGTACCTTATATCACACTCATAATTTCTACCTCTAGGCTTGTAATTAATTGATTCATAGGGGGTACCTATTAGTTTTCAATTACAAATACATTCTTAGTGATATCTTTCTTTGATTATTGTGAGGCTTCAGAACTCTTTTGATCATGGTTGGTTAATATATAAAAATTGCAGTACAAAATCTATGTTTTTTTAATGTATTATTGTATTAGATGATATTTTAAAGTTATGTGCCCTAATAATCTTTATATTTCATAGAATTCTAGATTAAATTTAGAAAAATCATTCCTATGATGTCCTTATTGACCACACTCTATGCACCATAAAACCGGTTTAGGTTCATCACTTTCATGCATCTAATTTTAATTCATGAAAGCATCTATCTTCACTTATAATTTATATCCATTGACTAGTTTATATCCATAATATTTATCTTATTCCATACATAGGTTAGTTGATCGAGCATCATTCTTCATCATGAATTTAGACTACACAATAGAAAATATTATTTTTTATCATACTCCTATAAACTAGGTAGATTTATCTTTATCTTCCATGATAAAATCAATTTTATTCATCACATTTGAGAATCTATGATCATAGTCCCACACAAATTCTCCACTTTGTTGTCATATCTCCTTCAAGTCTTCAATAGTCTAGCTTACACACTTTTTCATTTTAAATTAAACCAATAGGTATACTTTAACTTTTTGGATATATATAACATTAACATCTCTCTTGCAAATGAATTCCAAAGTGAGACATGCTAAAGCTCCTATGATCTTGCACTTATTTAAATCATTATAAGTTATTACCCTAACCTACCATTTCTTCTCCCAAGCTAAAATATAATTCTCAAGGTATGTAGACACATCATATTTTATCAACACAATAAACATGCATCCATTAAACTATATATTTAACACACTTACAATGGTTAAGACTAGTTTTTTCACACTTGTGATTGTGACTAGGTTTATGTGCACTAATTTTTATTACCATATTAAATATAGACTCAAAATCAAATAAAACATATTATAACCTCTTATTATTTATGGAATTATTTATCTTTACACTAAGTTTTCCAAACTTATTTGTGAATGAATCAAACCAACTTCTACCTATCCATTCCTTTGCACTTAGTGTTTTTACTAATGACAATTTGGGCTAAGAAGATGCATACTCTTGAAGTGAGTGATATCTATCTTCAAATTTTTATATATTTGATATTGAACCTATCATACCTCTATGCATTTTCATATTATTTTCTCATGAATATTATTTCACTACAAAAAAATTTCTCTTAACTACGATCGACTCTTATTTTCTAACTGATATACTATTACCCTATTTTACTCTTCACTTTACTCCATCTCCTTACTACCTATAACTCTATCTTATTCATCCCTGAACCCTTATCTTTCCTGATCTACATCTATTCTAATTGTTGTACCATGTGAAGCATCTCCCTAGGCTCCTCTTATTCAACGTCTTCTACCTTATTTCTTCTCCTAATCATATTTAAGTATGGATTATTCAATCTATTCCATTTTATCTATTATTATAGTTATCTTTCCAATCCTATAATCTTATTTTCAATTTGACTCTTTTTGTCCTCCATATTATAGATTTGGGTTCAATTTTCTCTTCTGAATTATACATCATTCACTTCTACACTACACACATCCCCATAACACCTAAAGTGATTACTCCATGTTTTAAAGAGTAAGAATCATGGCCTTTTCCACAATAAACATCTTAATCAGAGTAGGTATTCATTGAAGGAAGATCCCTTAAATTCCCCTAATAAATTGGTCTTGCATAGCTTCAAAAGATAAATATCCTTATACATCAAATTTAATGATATATCTAACAATGGTAGTCATGGTCCAAAGTCTACTACAAAGGTCCAATCAATGTCTAGGTTTGGAAAGTTTTCTAGCTTTTCCTTCGACTAGGTTATGAATTCCATCCATCATGTTTGAAAATAATAATACTCCAATATAGATAACCAAGTAGCTAATAGCTCAAGCAATTTACACCAGAATATTTAATAGATTTCATCATAGATATGCTCCTAAAAAATTTTATTCATAGTTTTTCCTATTCTTCTTATTTACTCTTTAGAATTTTTTTAATTATTTCATCAAGCCATCTTCCTATATCTCTTTATCTTAGTAACCATCTGAACATGTTTCATATACCTATTTCTACATTGTTTTTCAAAAAGTTCCCAAGTAAGAGTCATGGAATTGTACCCTTTGAGATCACGGAGATGGTTCCACCACAAAGATGGTTAACCTACTAGCTTATAAGATTTTATGTTAGAAAAGGTTCCTTAAAACCCTTCAGAATAATCTAATTCAAGCATAGCTTTTTGTAGTCATATAAAATGAAAAAATTGGTAACTTGAGCATGGATAATGACACCCAACCCATAGGTCCATCTTGCTTTCTCTCATAACCCTCCTAGGCTTATTTTCACTAATTCCCATTCATTTATGGCCTTTTATACTTTCTCTTCATTGACCCAAACTACTCTTTATATGACTAATCCATCCCCCTGGGTCTTGTCTACCCAAGATAGTATCTCTACACTTGGACTATAACACTGGTTCTACTCTTGTCCACTTATGGTGCTTTTGTCCAAGTGAAATTTTGGCCCCAATGATCAATTCCTTCTAGTTCCACATCCTTATCCTTATTAGCTTAATGCGAGAAAATTTAATCCATGACCAATAAATCCTTATAAAAACCCATTCAAAGATCATTTGGAAAGGGTTATAAAATACCATTGAGCAAGCAAGAATACAAGGAAGACTATTCAAGCAATCTTCCCTATTCTCTACATATAACCAACCTATGCACTTTCAAGATAATTTGAATCCTTACACTAGTCCTTAGTCATCTCAATAACATCCAATTTAGCATTTTAAATCTTCATACACACTATTATACAAATCACATCAAGTAGGAGAACTACATATGGCTTGATCCCTCTTTAGAGTATTGGTATCTAGGTAGCATGTCCACACAATGTATGTGGATCCATGTCTAGTGAATTTGACACACATTAACCTCCCCTCTTTCTTGAAATTAGTCAACTCATAATGGAACACAAGGTTTGAAGAGAAAATATGATCTACAAGGATCTTTACAGACTTCTAGCTACCAAAACTTCATGGACAATATCACAAAGACCCAGTGAATAAAACCCATAAAGCTCAGATCCTTAGGACAATAGTAGTAGAGGTGGACTATAATGTTGGTGCCACTCTTGAATCACAAAATGAAGGTTAGTTATCAGTTTGTGACAGTGTCCCAGTCTTGCATAGTGAAATCCAACCTCTATCTCAATTATATTAGTCAATTTTTCATTAAGTCTTGTTTTCTTTCCCTTATTTACTATTTTTAGAAATACTTGAATTATAATCAAATTCCTCAAATTAGTATTTTGATAATTGTAAATTTATTTACTGATTTTAGTACTTAGACCTTTTAACTAAATTAGGAATAATACACCAATATTCCCAAAATTATTAAATCATTTGGGGAACCTGAATTACTTAATTTACATATAAAAAACCTAGAAACCCTAGGGTAAATTACCTACTAATTTTTCCTATACTTTTTTTATTTTTTACTTGAATATTAAAATAAAAAAATTAACATAAAATTTTAAAATTTCATAGGAAACTTAAAATAAATTTCTTTCAAACCTAGTTTCCCCTACTAGGTTTGAGTATTTTCCCAGTAATTTTCCAATATGTTTTTGATTTTTTAATAGAAAATTAATATTATAAATTCACTTCAAAGTTTAAAATTCAATAGTGATTTTTATTTTTCTTAAAACCCTAGTTGCATCTACTAGGTCCTATTCAATCAAGCTTTTTCTAATAATAAATCAAGTTTTTAGTTGCATATTTCACTTAGAAATTCACCTTAAATTACAAAGTTTTATAGTAATTTTGAAATTAATCATCTTGCAAACCCTATCTACATATACTAGGTCCCATTGTTTCTAAAGATATCACCTTATATGTATCAAAGTTTTGTATCCTTTTTATGGAATCTCTAGTTAATTATTTTTAGGACTTTATATTTCCTTTATTTATTACTTTCATTTTTTAGCACTTTTTCTATTACAAATTATTACAAAAAATATGATCAAATCTCAATTTGTTTTCCTACCTTAACAATGGCCCAATACACTAGTTTTGATGAAACTAATAAAATCAAACTTCAAGAAATTTTAACTAAACACCCTCACATGTAAGATGACATGCTTAAAATAATTCAAGAGGAACAAAAAAAAGTTAACAATGGTCAATCTTATCAAACCATAGATAAACCCATTATAAATGACACTACAGGAGTAACTATGTCTCAACAATCCCCTATAGTATCCCAACCTGCCTCTATGCCACCAGCTACAGCTAGTATATCCCTATTTTCTAATGTGGCAACCCTTGTGCAAGAGATTAGATCTCTTCAATCTAAGGTGCTACATCTTGATCAAGGTTATTCTATAACTACATAGGCTTTGGATTCTTTTGTTCTATTTTATACACCATTAGCATGTCACATTGCTTCTACACCCTTGCCAAAATGTTTTTTTAACCCAAAATTACTCTATATGATGGTAAGGGTGATCTTGAGACACATTTGAGAGATTTTCACATAGCAGGCTTGGACTATGTACCAAATGATAGGCTACTTACCAAGATATTTCCATGGATCCTAAAGGATTATGCTTTATAATGGTTCTATGGTCTATCGAATCAATTAATCAATGCATTCAATCCTTTAGTCAACATGTTCCTAGATCATTTAAGCATCAACATTGGTGATAAGGTTTCCTATACCCAAGTAGCACAATAGAAACAAATATCAAATGATCATCTCATAGATTATGTTCTTTGATATAAGACTATTTTAGCTGAAATGACTAGCCCCATGGCTGATCAAGAGCTACAAGATCTCTTAAAACTTAGTTTACTACCAACTTTACATGAATCAATTATGTTCAAGAGATTCTCTTCATTAACTAAATTGTATCACACACTAAAGGAAAGAGAGTTCAAACTAATTTCAATGGGAAAACTTAAGTAAAAGAGTATCTTAGAAATAACAACCAAGAGAAACAACAAATTCCCATACAAAGTCAAGCTCAACGATAGAAAGAATCAAAATCAACTAATAGTTAATGTGGCTTTTAATCCCCCTCAACATGTGATTTTATCAACACATCCTTAGTGAACCTTTACCAATCTATTAATTTCTCCATCCAAAGTTTTATAGTAGCTATTGGAATGTAACATCATATCTCTCCCTTTTATTTGGGAATTTGACCCAACAAAGCCTCTTCCAATGGGATATGATTAGAATGAATTTTATGAGTTTCATAGGAAACTAGGCCATATAACAAATAGATGCATTATTTTAAGATACAAGATATAGGATTTGGTAGATGGAAATCATATTGATCTTGGCACTTTAGTTGAGCCTCCTCAGGCAAATCAAACACAAAATAAAGCATTGAAAATATTTTTTGATCCTTTTTTTTCAACATTCTAAACAAGAGATAAGGGATCAATTAGGGTTTCACCATACATATCATGCACATTCCCTACTAGATACATACAAATCACCTTCAGTTGAGACACATCCTTTGAGAAACATGATTGGTGTGTATAATTCTAGAGTTCTAGCTAGACCTCCCATTTCCTTCTCAAAATAGGAGATCATCAAGGATGATTTAGATTATCATGCACTCTTTATTAGAGCTTACATTCATAATCATCCTATTCATAGTGTTCACATAGATAATGGATCTAGTCTGAACATGTACACAATGACATTATTATAGTATTTGGGATATTTAGAGCAAGATATTACCTTAATGGACATATTAATTAGTGGATTTAGTGTGCACATATCGAGTTCATTGGGTGAGATTATACTTCCTTTATAGGTTGGTCCAACACATGTGGCCACACCATTCACTATTATTCCTAGTCTAGGAGTTTGTGATATGTTACTTGGTCGATCTTGGGTTCAAAAACTTTGAGTAGTACCTTCTAAAATTCACAAATGCATGAATGAAGGTTATTATAGTTGGGGGAGTCCCTCATGAGTTACCACTCTCCACTTCAGAGCCATCCTCTATAGTAAAGTCACTAGTTTTAGTTCCACCATCAGTTCTAATTTTACCACCATTTATAGTACCTCCTCTAATTTTGATTCAGATATAGTTGAGGCATCTATCGCCAGCACAGTGAGTTCATACACCTCCATAGCTTCAAAATTCTAGACAACTTTTAGCTATAATATTCAAACCTATGTAAGTGTCATTGATATCTCATGCATCTACTCATATAACATATGTTTAGAGAGCCCTATAATTACATCCACTTCTTAGATTTTTAGGGGGACCCCACACATGGTTTCTAATTTAGATATTTTTAGATCATTTATAGAATATATAGCTTTCAGAGCCATAGTCTCAATGTTTTCATTATGCTTCATGATCATGCATGATCCCTCTCCTTGATACATGATACCATGATAGGGAGTCTCCCATGAGACTCATTGATTAGTATCATCCTTTACTAGCTCATCCTATACATAGTATCTTATGCTTGATTATATGTATCATATATCAAAAATAAAAAAACATTCAGATATTTAAAAATACAAAAACATTAAAAAACACCAAAAATATTTTGATTGTATGCATCATCCATGCTTTACATTTCTACTATCATACTAGACTTGTATTTTTCTATTATATGTTATTTTTTGTTGATTTATCTACACTACCATACTTCACTTGATATTTTTTGAGTGTGTACAGTGAAATCTAGCTCCTTGATTGCTTCACTCTACCCATTGAGGGGGCTTCCTACTTCTACCTTCGAGACACAAAATGATATATCTTCCCCCTGGGGGCATCTTCTATATGACTAAACTATCCAAGTTATGTCATTACTACACCACACACTCTAGTTATCATGTTGATGTAAATTATTAACTATCTTATACATATTACTATATTGATACTCACTAGTATATAGCACTTTTGTATTTCTTAGCATATACGTAGTCATGTACTAACATGTCTTCTATACATTCAGTACATTCACTTCTTGCTTTACTTATTTAGATGCATTTGTATTATTAGTTATTACATGCTTTATTTTCTTGCTTAGAGTAGATTGATGTGATTACATTTATCAGTTCCTTTTATCTCTTGTATATACCTTAAGACATTTGCCAATGTCCTTTACCTGTACTCTTCCATGTGACTGTGGCTTTCATGCCAACATTTATCGTTTAAGTAGCATGTGTATGTGGCATTTGAACATGCCTTATATGCTTAATTTATAGTTTGAGTGACATTTGCCCATGTCCCTTGTTTACTTGGCCCCTTGGTCACTCTTATATACTTCTTGATTCTCGCTTTGTGTGCTTATTGATTGTTTGGTTCTCATTATTTTCAATGCCATGATCCACATCATGTATAATCTTGTTATTTTGGATGCCATAACGGACATCATGCACCATTCCTATAAATAATAACTAACAACTAACCAAACTTCTAGTTTCAATTCAGTACATTACACATGCTATTACATTGTTACATCTATTTGGGCATTACCCTATTGATCTAACAATATCTCAATATAAACCATGCAATATCTTGTCGATTATCATTGCTATATCCTATATATTTGTAGCATAACACACTTATAGGACTCATTTTTTTAAGGGAAGTCATTTTAGGATCTTCATTCCTACCCTCAAAAGAGGGGGCAATAAACAAGGGTTTTTTCATAGAGGTTAGAGCTCCTAACTTGAAAAAGAGTAGTTTTTAGAACGCCTAGATCAACAAACAAACATCAAACCAAATAAAATAGACCAGGTAAATAGTCAAGAATCTAGAATAATTACTAGATTTGGCCCTAGACAATAGTTCCCAACTTAGATAAAAATGCCAGTGCTAGTAGTGTCCACTTTTGGTGCTCCTATCCAAATAATAGAAAAACCAATCTTTCTAGAAGTAAGTAGAAAAGTAATTTTAGCTACAATTTTACATAGCCATAATAGTTTAGAATCAATAGTTTTTAGTACAATTTCACTTAGAGAATCCAAGTATATGGGGCATTATATGTGTCATGATGGCTCTCACTTCTAATTTTAGATATGACATTTGGTATAACTTGTAGATCAAAATCCATGTTCCAGACACTAGTGATTGGGGGAAATGTGTATGACACATTTGTTTTCTTTTTGAGTTTAGTATTACCTAGCAATTCTCAGTAGTTAGATGTCTTACTCTATCTATAGGTGGTTGGAATAATTTTGAAATGGCTTTCATACAAACCTAACTTTTGATTTCTTGATTTTTCAAGTTCCCAAGTGGCTTTCATATAAGCCTAGTGCACCTATTTTGAAGTGGCCAAGAGTAGCCTAGTTTATATCATACATTTGGATATTCATGCCAAAATTGTTAGATCATAGTACATTCATGGGATTCAATAACCATCTCATATGACACACATTCCATACCAGTATCATTTTTTACCTTCACTTAGTGGGAAATGATGGATCCAAAGGACTAGATGTCCTTTGTATTCTTGAGCCTCTTACTTAGAGGGATTAGACACACAGTCCAAACATGGACTACACATATAAGATCACCTATCTTTACTTAGTGGGTGATGAAGGAACCAAAGGGATATCCTTTACATTCTTGAGCCACTCTCAGATAATTGAACACTCAACTTTGTTCATGATATTAATCTTGGTTCAACATCATTCAGCACATACCTAGCACACCCAACATTACTCTATAGCACAATAAGTTTTTTATTGGTTTGTGTACCTAATGAGGTGTATTCATTCCTTTCTCTTCCTTTCTCTCTTACGTAGCTTTGTACATTATTATTTTAGATATAGTATATCTATTAATAATTGATCTACTCTTTCTTTTCTCTTATATATTCACACTTCATAGCATGCTCTCTATATGCACACCTAGCATCACATAGCTTCATGAGCTTCACCTTTATAGTTAAGTTCATGTACACTTTCTATTTTTCATTTATCCTAGCATTTTTATTTGTTACATTATAAGAATAAAGGGGGGGTGCAAATGTAGTCATATAAAATGCAAAAAATGCTAACTTGAGCATGGATAATGAAACCCAACCCATAGGTCCCTCTTGTTCGATATCATGACCCTCATAGGCTTGTTTTCACTAATTCTAAGTCATCCATAGCCTTTCAACCTTAGTATCCACTCACCCAAAATAATCCTTCCATGACTAATCCATTCCCCTAGGTCTTGTCTTCCTAGGACTATAGTGCCGCACATAGACTATACTTTTGGTTCCACTCATATCCAAGTGCAATTTTGGCCCTAATGGTTAATTTCTTCTGGTTGCTCATCCTTATCCTTGTCAGCCTAATATGAGCAAACTTCATCCATGACCAATAGATCCTTATAAAATCCCATTTAAAGATAATTTGGAAAGAGTTAGAAAATACCACAGAGCAAACAAGAATACAAGCAAGACTACTCAAGAAATCTTCCCTATTCTATGCATACATCTAGCATATACACTTTCAAGCTAATTAAAATCCTTACACTAGTCCCTAGTCATCATAACCACATCTAGTTTAGCATTTTACATCTTCATACACACTATTTCATAAAGCACATCAAGTGGGAGAACTACGTATGGTGTGATCCCACTTAAGAGTATTGGTATGTAGGTAGAATGCCCACATAAGTGGTGTGGATCCATGTCTAATAAATTTTACACACAGTGACCCCCCCTCTTTCTTGAAATTGGTCAAATCATAATGGAAGATAGGGTTTTAAGAAAAAATATGCTCTATATGGATCTCTACAAACTTCCAACTACCAAAACTTCATAGACAAGGTCACACAGACCTATCGAACAAAACATAAAAAGATCAAATCCTTATGAAAATAGTGGTAGAGGTGGACTATAACACTGGTTCCACTCATATCCACTTTTTATACTCCTATCCAATCACAAAATGAAGGTTAGATCTTAGTTTGTGATAGTGTCCCAGTCCTGTATAATGAATTCTAGCCTATGTCCCAATCAGATCAGTCAATTTTTAGCTAAGTCTTATTTTATTTCCCTTATTTACTATTTTTAGAAATACTTGAATTGTAAACAAATTCCAAAAATTAGTAGTTTAATAATTATATATTTATTTACTAATTTTACTACTCAAACCCTTTAACTAAATTAAGAATAATACATGAATATTCCCAAAATTGTTAAATCACTTACGTATGGAGTAATAAAAGTAAACATTTGAGAATAGATTCAAATAGAATATATTTATTAACCAAACAAAACATATATATATATATATATATATATATATATATATATATATATATATATATATATATATCTTGTGTGTGTGTGTGTGTGTGTTTTGTTTGGTTAATAAATATATTCTATTTGAATCTATTCTCAAATGTTCAATGTTATTACTCCATACGTATATACATGAATAAACATAGGTTTATTATAATCTTAACAGTCAATATAAACTCATATGATTAATAGTTTAAAGCAAAAAAAGTACTCACTGCACACAAAATAATGATAAAATATACATAGGAAAAGCAGTTATAAATAATATGTATTAATCTCTATCATATTGGAACCATATAAAAATATAATTGGGTACTATATATAGAGTTTTACCTAGCATTGTCCCTTCATATTCCAACCTTTTGATATGCCCAAAAGGAGTGAATCTTCACATTCTATTGTCTATCATTATGCTTACATAGATCAACACATACAAAAATATTATACAAAATAAAAAATGAGTGCAAATCGCACACATGTTGAACATATATACTCTATGATTTTACTAGCCTTGTTATACACTCAACATCTGATGAGTGATTGGATGTTGGAACTCATATTATGTAGAGTGAAATGCTTATATAAGTTAATCATCCATTTTGTAATGGCATCACCATTGGTTTCACCACAATATGTGGGAAAATGAAGCTTATTAATCTCTCTAAATGGGATCTACAATGTTTTATCAAGGTGGATGCTCATTAGGAATCCTTTCTTGCTACCCTCCCTCTTGCAAGTTTTCTAGGTGATTTAGTCTTTGATCTAAACCTTCCATTTGTCCATGAATGTGAGGAAATGCATCCAAAATGTCATGTAGTAAAACATTTTGTTCCTCAAGAACTTCCTATTCAATATTATCTTGAATAGTTTCATGGTTTTCACTTTGTTCTACTTCTATGGTAACATGTTCATGTTGATATATTTCATGATTGTCATTTAGATCACTACCATCATTCATTGGGTTTTAGGTTAATCTAGTTATAACCATCCTAACATATTAGACATGCATTATTAAATCAAAAATTTCAAAAAAATTATCTGGTTTAGCCTAAAAAAGGATCTGTTACCAACTATCATAACCCCAATTTTTATCTTGAAATTAAAATCTTGGAAACATAGTGATAATGCTCACACTAGAAAAATTTTACCAATGGAAGTTGGTTATAAGATCAAAATAGATTTGTGTTATTAACCAGATTCAATCATGATTTTATAATGATATACACACCATCATTGTATATAAATGTATATGTGTATTTGTTGGTGTGCATGTGTGGGTATGTGTATCCATACTAAAAAATTATTCATAAGCATTTATAAAACCATATATCCATATAACCATTGCATCTAATACAAAAGTCATAAAAATACATACTGAGCTTCCTCACGTTATGTTTATCACTACACCATGTGCACCTACAACCACTCTTCATTTGAATGATCATAAAAAATCCAAACCTAAAATTATAAATAATTGTGTGTGTGTGTGTGTGTGTGTGTGTGTGTGTGTGTGTGTGTGTGTGTGTGTGTGTGTGTGTGTGTGTGTGTGTGTGTGTGTGTGTGTGTGTGTGTGTGTGTGTGTGTGTGTGTGTGTGTGTGTGTGTGTGTGTGTGTGTGTGTGTGTGTGTGTGTGTGTGTGTGTGTGTGTGTGTGTGTGTGTGTGTGTTTGTGTGTGTGACCATACTTAAAAAGTCTACATAAGCAATTATAAAACCACATAACCATATAACCATTGCATCCAATACAAAAGTCATAAAAATACAAATTGAGCTTCCTCACATTATGTTTATCACTACACCATGATCAGCAACAAAAAATCTTCATTTTAATGATCATATAGAATCCAAACCTTAACTTACAAATAATACAACATAAATACCAATCATTGATCATTCCTAAACTAAGGCATTTTTTTTAATTATTTCCTTACATATTTTAAACCCAATGGTTTTTCAATAACAAACATGGAGAACCACATCATCTTAGCTCTAAACATATTAGTTTTGAAATCCCAATTCAATTATATACTTACGTCTTGTCTTATGTTAGTACAACTAATTATCAACAAGTAATATTGAAAAAATCAATCATTCAAATCACTCTAGTGATGCACTACAGTAATATGCATCAAAAATAATGCATGCATAGTCCTTTCAATTTTACAAACAACCTAGCAAATTTTAGTAGTAAGTAACATTATTTCATCAAACATGACATACCTAATGGTAATCTATCTTGAAATTAAATGTTAATAGACTACAACTATTTGAATGATTAAATCTCAAAGTTATATGAGATGTATTCTTACTAACAAACTAAAAAGAGAATAATGAATCCATTCACTACACCACTTCACTCAAAATACACAATTTTAAATATAATAATTCTATATTTGAAATTAATATACACCATTCAACTTTTGTATGGCCACACAATGGAATACACAAATATTTGTAAATGAAATTTGAGTCAAGAAACAATTTGAGCTTATATCTAATTTTTAATCCAACACAATGAGCTAGATGACTAAGGGTACACTTAGTTACACCATTACAAATAAAATCCTAATTATTGATAGTCCTTTCCAAACATATTAATCATTTTTATCTCAACATGAAAGATATCAATATGAAATAATTAAGTATGCAACCATAAATAACCCAACTATACAAATGTAATATAAATTCCATACCACAAATCATTCTTATTCAAGCTTGGATTTTATTCAAAACATAATACAACATGAAAGATCATAAAATAATAAACATAGTATATCATTATAATCAACATTACACAATGAAATCACTCTTAAAGATTGTAGGGATGGTTTGGATCCTTGATAATCATTTATAGATCCTATAAATCCTTTATTCACAACTCAAATAAAAAATAATGATACATATACTTTATTCCAAATAAATAGACCTTAATAATTATAATGTATACCCCTAGGGTTTATAAACACATTCTATTACTATAACTAATACTATTTATTTTATAATTAATTCATCCAAGATTTTATAATTATAACTTTACACCAAGACAAGAAACTAATCATACTCTTACAATGTATAATTCATTAAAATGAATACATAATTTCCAAAAATAATACTCGAACACTTTGTCATCAGTCCCTCAGGGTCCCAAAATATTTTGCACAAAAAAATTACATAGATAAGATCTTGCAAGCAAAACGTATCCATATGATCGAGATAATCCCAACCATAAATAGGTTTCCCTATCCATCTCAGCCATTGGTTTGAGATGGAAGAAGGAACCTTGCACAAAAGTAAAGCACCCAACTAAACCACACAAAGATGTAGTAATGGCCATCTACTGAAAGGTTCTCAAGACATAGTAGCCCCTACTAAATTTTAATAATTTAACCAAGGGTTTATGATAATGATGATCATAACATAAAAACTCATAATCTAAAATACTTGAAACTAGGGTTAAACCAAAATGAGGAAACACATAAAACCATGTTTAATTTTCAAACAATCAAGCAACCCACCAAGTCCTTTACACCTTTTTAGTTTACTGATTACCATCTAGAAGCAGCGTAAACTTTATGATATAACCTTATCAGGTATCCTTGACCAAGTGAAATTCACAAACAATCTCCATAACTATTTATGAAACATTACTTCTAAACCTTAAAAAATTGTTCATTTCAATTGAATACATGCACTCAATACAATATTGAATCTTAAAATAAATCTAATTTTTTACACTTGCTTATTTTATGATGCCATATAATACTAGGAAATGGTTTGGCCTACATGTATTCTTTTTTCCTTTTTTCTTCTTCCCCAATTTTCTTTTCTTTTTCACCCTTTTTTCTTTCTTGTTACCATCATATTTTATCCATTCCTAGTAGTGATAGTTCCATTTGATAGAACCATGAGTTATGTCAAGTGTAAATCTCACTCCACTTATTATAATATTCATGCATAACTCAACATCAACACTCAACTTTACTATCACAAAGTTATAGTTCTAAAATCCTTGCCTCCTCATGCATGCTTCCCATTTCCATGCATGTTTCCATGCATAGCATCGAGAGCTTTCCAAAAACAAAAATAAACCCTAATCATTAATTTTACAAAGTCAACCAACATAATCATGGTTATGTAACTTAATTTAACCAAATAACTTTACCATTGACCCAAGTTTATGACTTGGGGTTTCATGTAAAACATCAGCACTTTAATTACCACACCCTTGACCTAAGTCCTTTAACTTATGGTTTGATATTTCAAAGCATGACCTAATGAATTTAGGCCCTGGTCCCTTATAGCCTTTAATAACATGAACTTATTCATTATTTTTATTTAGGAACTATATGAATAATGAAAATGATTTAGTCCTATAATGGACTCTATTAACATGGTGTTGACCTTACCCATTCCTGATATCTCATTACAGTTTAGAGAATAAACCTGAACTGGTATTTAAATAAGGTTATCATAACTCAATAAAGGTCTCATAACCTTCAAAAACCTTTGATTTACATCCTAATTCTCACTACATTCTAATTTTATAGTGCATATTTTATGTTAGAATGAACAACATTCACATCACACTATTTGGTTGATCACCTAGTTATCCCAAAAAAAAAAGACAATAATCGATAAATAACTAGGTAGCTAATGATTGAACCCAAAATTGGACAACACAACACAAATTGTAGAATGATAAATAAAAATTACTCATCTCAAGTATTGGACACTACTACATCAATTTTATGTTTTACCTACGTACTATATCATTGCCATCAAACACATAGCTTCAAAGTCCAAACTATGTTTATTTGTTGCATACTTGTAAACAATCAAACATAGACATAAAAAGTATTTAGTCATAATCATTAATATAATATAATATCATATACTCATATAAAAATACTACATGAATGATTACATTTAAATTTAAACCAATAAATATTTTCTTATAAATTACATAATGTCTACAATAATTGTCTACATAACATAAAAATGCTAAAATAGTCCTATAATTAGTCAAAGTCAATTTTTTAGGTAGGTGTGGTCATGACATCCACCCTACCTTAAGAATGGCACAATCCAAGGGGCCTTAAAATAAATGAAAATAATACTATTGGAAAATATTTTCATCTTCCTAGGTAGCATTCCTATCTCCCATTTGATCCTATAAGATAAATATTTATTGCATTTTTTTTCACTGCTCAATGTTGCTCTGAGCCATAATCTTGATAGGTTCTAGTTGAATTATTTCCTCATCCTCCACCTAAATATTATCTTAATTTAGAACATGTGAGGGATTTAAAACATATTTACTTAACATTGTTAAATGAAAAAACATCATGGATTCTAGACTAAGGAGGAGGAAGAACAAGATGATATGCCACTAGGATGATCTTTTCCACTATGTCAAAAGGTCCAACATATTGTGGTGTTATAACAACTTTTCCAAACTCAATTAAGCTTTTTCAAGGTCTTACTCTCAAAAATAATTTTTATGAAACTTCAAATTTTCTATGTGATCTTTTCAGGTCTACATAGATTTTATATTGATAAAATTCAACCTTTAATCTTTCTGTTATAACATCCATTTATTCATAATATTTTTACAAAACTTCTACACCTAAAAACACATGGTTTTCCAAGTTTTTCCATCCCAAAGGAGTTATGCATTTTCAACAATATAAGGATTAAAATGGTACCATCTTGATTACTAAATGGTAGGTTTTACTATAATCAAATTCTACCAAATGGAATAAATATTATCACTTGTATTGTTTATCCATGAGATAAATTCATAGCTTGTCCTTAACAATCATATTCAAACTTTTAGGCTATCAAATTTTTTTTGGATACTAAGTTGAATTGACATTTAACTTTATACTAAAAGTGGACATCATAGTTTGCCAAAACTAAGAAGTGAACACTTTATCTCTATCTGAGATTATAATTTTAAATACACCATGAAGATGCACCATTTCTTTTACAAATTTTTTGGAAATAATAGCAACATTGTCAATCATATTGCTAGTAATAAATTGAGCCACTTTAGTGAGTTTGTCAATCATGAATAAGATTGAATCATGTTTTATAAAATATTTATGTAATCTTATGATGAAATATATAAATATAATAACCCATTTCATTTCTAAAATGTCATGAAGATAATTTAAGCCTCCCAAATGATCATTCTCAACTTTCACATGTTGGCATTCCAAGCACTTGGCTACATAGGTAGCCATATATTTCTTTAGCCCTAGCCATAAATATAACTCTTTCATCTCATGTCATTTTATTGACACTTATATGTGTGTAATGAGGTGAAAAATGAACTTCATTTAGCACTTTCTCTCTCATATTCCCTGATTTTGGGGCAAAAATTATGCTTTTGTGTCTCAACAGGCCATCTAAATTAACTAAAAAAATAGAATCAAAACTTGTTTATTCAATTTTAGCATAGATTTTAAGGCACTCATAATCATATTTTTTTCATGTAAACATACAATTTTTAATATAAAAATACAAAATCAATAGGTAAATAATGTAGGTCTACCTATTTAATGTATTATCCAATCTATTTTATTTTCCTTTTACATAATAAATATTAGTATCAAAGTTAATAACAACTTCCAACCATCTTATTTACCTTGAATTCAACTCATTTTGAGTAAAAAAGTGCACAAGGTTGTGATGGTATAAATTAGTCTTGAAGTGCTTTCCTAATACAAAATATGTCCATTGATTTAAGGCATGAATAATAATAAATAGTTCTAAATCATGATTGGGGAAATTTTGCTGATGGATCTTGAGATTATTGGACTCATAGGTAATCACCTTGCCAAATTTAGTTAAATTTATCCAATTCCCATCCTAAAGGAATCAACCCATATTTCAAAATTACCATTAGGATTAGATATAGTTAAAATAGGAATTGTTGTTAACAAACTTTTTAGCTCTTAAAAAGCTGATTCACACTTAGGATACGATCAAAAAATTTCAACTTCATTTGTAAGGAATTTATGAGGGGATTTGGCCACTAATAAATGGATACAATCTTGGAAGGATATACCTTAAGTCTTTTATAAATAACATATCCCAATTAGTGAATTTTATATTGAAAGAAAGATTAGTTGTATAAATTTTCATATAATTTATGCTACCTTAAATGTTGTAACACCAACCTTAAGTTATAATCTTTTTCATTCTTGGAATAGATTATAATGTCATCTAAAAATACCAACATATATCTATTAATAAACTCTTAAAATACACTATTCATTAAATCTATAAATGTTTTAGGAGCATTTGTTAGTCTAAAGGGAATGAATACAAATTCATAGTGTCCATATCTAGTTCTAAATGCAATCTTATGGACATATTCATCTTTGATGTAGAGTTTATTATACCCTTATCAAAGATCTATCTTTGAAAATAAAACCTCTCCTTTCAATTGATAAAAAATTTCATCTATGCAAGGGATAGGATACTTATTATTGTTTTCAACCTTGTTGAGAATTTTATAGTCAATTAACAACCTAAATATCCCATCTTTCTTCTTAATAAACAACTACTAGAAGTCCGTAGGGTGACACACTAGGATATATCATTTCCTTATCTAGCAGCTCTTGAAATTGAAACTTAAGCTCTCTTACATCATCCAAGTTCATCCAATAAGGTGACTTAAATATAGGTTTTATTCTAGGTATTAAAGCTATAGAAAAATTAAACATCCTTTTTGGAGGAAAACATGATAGTGCTTGTAGAAAAGCATCCATACATTCTTCCAAAATTGGGTAATCTTGTATTATGGTGATTGTTTCCTCAACTATCTCATTCAACTTGAGATAATAAAATTGACACCAACTTATAAAAACTTTTATAAGTTGTATGACTCAAAGGATTCATGGAGTTGAATGGTTATTGATTCTTTAAATATCTACATAAATTCCTTCATCATCCAAGCATTGAAATATTTTTTTTGAGTAATCCAACTTAGCTTAAAGTGATTGTAACCAATCCATACCCAAGATAATGTCATAGGATCATAAATGATCAACTAATAGGTTTTCACAAGTCTTAAAATTGTCCAATTTTAGCTTTGTTTGCTCTAAACATTCCTTAACAACCACCTTTCTCCTAGTGCCAAACTTTACTTTCCATCCTTCTCTAAGTCTAGTTGGATTGATTTTACATTTCAAATCATTAATAAGAGAAATAAAGATATATATTTCCCATAAATAAATCATAATAGAGAAAGAAAATAAAAAATAATACATCTTGTCTCAATAGGTTTGACTAAAATTCAACAATTTTATTATCTACATCTATGTAAACCTTGTGATTATCCTTTAGCTTAGGATAGTCGTTATGATAATGGTTATCAATGTATTCCAAAAAAATTATAGTAGTATTATTTGGAAGAGGAATGATGTTTGATCTTATGGTTGGCCCATGAAATTTCTATTGTTTTTTTTTAACTGTATCCTTCTTTTCACAAGAATGTGAATTGGACACCTTTTATTGAGAAATTTATTTCCAAAATAATAACTCTTTCTAATAGGATTTTTGGAGTCATTCTTCTTGAAATTAATACTTATGGGAGGTACTTTTGACTTAGACCTTCCTTATTTTTTGTTGTTCTAAAACACTTGTCTTACTCATTGGTGATACTTCTCTTTTTCTTCAGCATGGTGTGTTGATCCCAAGGGAACAGTTATTGTCTTTAGGTTATTCATATTTACATAATGTATTAGTATCTTAGTTAACCCTAGTTTAAACTTAGTTAATTTAGTTTATTCATCATGCATGTAACTAACATGATGTAGGAGTCCCCAAATTTTTTTCTTGTACTCATATATGGACATAGTTCCTTGTTTCAGTAGTTGAAACATAGTTCCCTCTTACAAGTTTTCTAAGTGAGTCAATATTTGACCTAAACCTTCCATTTTTCCATGAATACCCTACAATTCACCTAAAGTGTCAAGTAGTATGGCATTTTGTTCCTTAAGAACTTGTTGTTTAGGATTATCTTGAATCATTACATGGATAAAGCTTTATTCCACTTCTATGTCAGCATGTTCATGTTGATTTAGTTCATGATTATCAACTAGATCACTACCAAAATTCAGTAGGTTTTGGGTTACTCTAGTTCCAACTATCCTGACATATTAGACATGCATTATTAAATAATTTTTTTTTAAATTTTTTT